>CM021777.1:3798397-3852727 GCA_011076525.1 Nettapus auritus | reverse complement strand
TTTTTTTTTTTTTTGATCAGTAACAAGTGGTGTTCCCCAGGGGTCAGTAGTGGGACTGGGACTGGTGCTGTTTAACATCTCTGTCGGTGACATGGACAGTGGGATCAAGCGTAGCCTTCGCACATTTGCCGATGGTGCTGAGCTGTGCAGTGCGGTCAGCACACAAGAGGGAAGGGATGGCATCCAGAGGGGTCTGGGCAGGCCTGAGAGGTGGGGCTGTGCGAACCTCACGTGGTTCAGCAAGGCCAAGGGCAAGGTCCTGCAGCTGGGCCAGGGCAATCCCAAGCACAGACATAGGTTGGGCTGAGAATGGGTTGAGAGCAGCCCTGAGAAGAAGGACCTGTGTGGGTTAGCTGACGAGAAGCCTGACGTGAGTCAGCAGTGTGGGCTTGCAGCCCAGGAAGCCAACCATACCCTGGGCTGCACCAAGAGCAGTGTGGGCAGCAGGCGAGGGAGGGGATTGTGCCCCTCTGCTCTGCTCTCATGGGACCCCACCTGCAGCCTGCACTCAGCTCTGGGGCACAGCACAAGAAGGACGTGGGCATAGTACAGTGAGTCCAGAGGAGGCCACAGAGATGATGAAGGGTCTCTGGAGCACCTCTCCTGTGAAGAGAGGCTGAGGGAGCTGGGGCTGTTCAGCCTGGAGAAAACTCCAGAGAAACATCACAGTGGCCTGCCAGGGCGTTAAGTGGGCCTTCAGGAAAGATGGGGAGGGACTCCTTGTCAGGAGGTTTTATTTATTTAATAAATAAATAAGTAGATTTAGATTAGATATAAGGAAGAAATTCTTTACTATGACAGCGAGGTGCTGGCACAGGTTGCCCAGAGGAGCTGTGGCTGCCTCATCCCTGGCAGTGCTCAAGGCCAGGCTGGATGGGGCATTGGGCAGCCTGAGCTGGTGGGAGGGGTCCCTGCCCATCACAGGTGGAGGTGGAATTGCGTGGTCTTTAAGGTCCCTTCCAACCCAAACCATCCTTTGATTAACTTCCATTCACAATGTCTTCTGAATGTAGTTCCTTGTGAACTACAGCCAAGTAATTTGACTTTGCATGTGAAATTTCAAATTAACAATGATAGATTAACAGGAAAAATGAAAGCTAAATGTACAAATCTGGCCTTTCAATTTATGTCTTCAATTATATATATATATGTATATATATATATTCGATGACTGGATTGGAAAGCAGGTATCGGCATATGTGCAAACTGCACCCAGGTATCACTGTTAATCTGAACATGAGAATATGCAGTGCTATTCTACACACACAAACACACACATCATAAACAGAACTGGGAAACTGGACTACTCAAAAAGAAGTAGAATGCTGAAATTTGATTTTTTTACTGTATAGTATTTGATTCTTTTTCTGGTGAGTACTGAAGACCTACCTACTGAAAGACCATAGACAATGCTAGTACGTCATGCGTTACATACAGTTCTAATTTATTAGCAATGTCAGAAATTTTTGCAACCGATATAAAAAAAAGATAAAAAACAATAGGAGAAAGCCTTTCAAGATATTGAGAAAACTTTAAAACACTAAAAATTAAATGCATTCCTATTGTGAACAACAGATTTGCTGTACCATGAGATAAGAGTAAAGAGTTGCCACTGATTTCCCCCAGCCAGTTTCTCTGGTGGCTGCATCAGTAAGGGAAGAGAGGAGACATAATTGTTCTTGCTGTGTTTTCTTTTGCCCTTTTTTCTTTTTTCTTTTCTATGTATGAACAATTGCCCTAATGGCAATACTTGAAGACTGTCAACAATTTTTTATAAATAAAATAAAAGCATCTAAACCTTTGCCTGCAGATGTGATTGAATATTCCCAAAGTTGGTAGAATTAACAACTCTAAAAATGTACAGTAATGCCAGATGCAGCAGCCACTTGTTGTTGACTATTTAAAAAAATGTAAATTTGAACACATCCTGACAGTACGACACTCTCACAACTCTAATATTTCTTACAGAGATCCAGCTGGGAAATTACAACTGGAAGACATCTGTCCTTATATCTTAAATTCCAGAAATCTGCAAAGAACAAGCTTTTTAACAGACTGGTGAAAGCTTTTTGTTTAAAATATAACTTCTTAGATAATCAATTATCTATCCAATTAAATAGCTTTTTGAATAAATCCATCTTTTCAGAAAAGGGAATGACGACAACTCAGCCTCCCACTAATATCCTACAAATATCCTAATCAGCTTCCTACAGTCATAAATGCTCTGTGAAGCCTGATTGGGTCCCCTTGTAATTGTGAGCCTAACTTCATCTAATAGCTCTTGCTAAGTAATGCGCTTACCAGATATCACAAGAAAATTATGGCACCAAGTTGAATACCTACTTTGTACTGCTCCTGAATGAATATGAATGCCTGTTTAACTTTACTTAGCACTTGATCCTGATTCCATTCAGCCCACAGAAGAAAAACAGTCCTTGATATTAATACAGCAGAACTGAGTCAGTAGGCACATAACCCACTCAATTTCTGCAGAATACTCAGTTAAGAGTATTTAATGCTAGTTAAATAGATGCCTGTGCACTTCTAAAATTGGGCTTAAATATTTGAAATTCAGGAGCCAAATATTACATGGTGAAAGATCACTTAGTTCTGATCCAGTTGTCATACAACTGTTGAGATGCTTGAGTCAAGACAATTGGATCATTCTATTTACTGAGGTGGTTAGGACCTTCCTCTGCAATCACTGTGCTGAAGAAAGCAGGCAGTCTGTACAACAGAAGCAAACATAAGGCAGGATGAATAAAGCACTTTATGAGATAGTGACCTCTAGATCATCTCTATCCATTCCTTCCAATCTGATGTATTCTATGGTTCTCTAATGCAGACTTAACACAGGACATCAATTGTCATTTTAAAATGTACATAAATAAATTAAAAAAAAAGATGGTTCCTAGTACAAGCCCACAAATGAGAACTGGCTGTTCAACAGAATTTTGCAAAGCTAGAACAGATTTGTTTATTTTGAAATCTGATGTATTTTATTCATGCAGTCCTCCACAAAACATAATTCTCTGAAGTCCAAAGTGCACAAAATTTATTGCACTTCTAAGATAAGAACAACCAAGAATGGACTTGTGCTTACAGTAGTATCACAGATTACATTTACCTACCTTTTCCCCATTTTAGTTAAAATGCATACATGCACAGAACAACACTAAAGTTAAAAGGTTTCTAATGATCATTCAAGCTTCAAAATTAAACAGAAAGAAGTAGCTTTTCTTCTACACAACTCCCTTCAAAATCTTTCAGATGCTTTTACTAAATACAGATCTTGATAAACATCACAAGCAGATGTTAGGTACTTGCACTTCATTAGCAATTCCACTTTCACTGGTCAAACAGCAAAGTCAACCAATTGCTATGTTGTTCCACTTCCTCAAAGCAGGTGAAAAAAAAAATATTGCAGTGGTAAGCACAAAAAAGAAATCATTTGAATTTTAACTGGAACTGGTAAGGTCAAAATGATCTGTGCTTATGCAGCCAACTCTGGTAACATGGGGTATGAAATGACATTGGGCAAGTATTACAAGAGTTAATGATAACCAAGGGGGACACAAATAAATTTATGTTGATATTTTGATGGAGAATTTGAAAGAGATTAGGTTCATGGCATGCTCCTGAGGGAACCATGACTAAGATAAGGAGTATGAGCTATGAGATTTCATTTCAGAGAATTACTTAGAAAATAAATAAATAAGCAGCCACAGAACTTTTGATGACTGGTGTACTGAGACTTACACCTGGCTTGCCACCTTGGGGAAAAAGTTCTAAAAAAAAAAAAAAAAGAGAGAAAGAGAGACCAAGAAATAATGGATTTCCAAGCAAAATAAGATATATTGAAAAAGGCTGAATAGAAAATAAAAGGTGGGGGCAGCGGTGGGAGGGGGGAATGAAAACAAAACAGTTCCAGTGAACTACAGGGAAACAGCAAATCATAAATAACACATTTAAACCATCATGAAGTCCTTGAAGTCCTTGGTATCTAAATGTCATTCTTCTATTTTTAGGTGCCTGGTATTTAAAACAAAATATGACCTGTACTAATTGATATTTAACTACTGTATTCAATTTGTAAACACGATATAAAGGAAAAAACAAGAGGAATACGTTGTAGACATTAAGACGACAGCATCAGCAAGGACAGTGATGAATATTGGAAGGGCTTAGTTTACATCCTCTGAGATAGCATACTGTATACATCAGTCCCTCACTGTCTGTTTCACTAATTTGCATGAGCAGTATAATTGACAGCTTGTTAACAGCTTATTAGGGACTCTGAAACCCTGTAGCAAACGCCACACACACAACAGAGTGGACAAAGAACATATGTAGTCAAAATCTATTTTAACAACCCCGACTGAAACCCACAGGTCAAAAACTCTATCTTGATTGTATGTATATATATTAAAAAAAAAAAAAAAAAAAAAAAGAGTTATGATTGGGGTGGGGCTAGAAAATCAGCAGGTACAGGAACAGGAGTAATAATATAAGAACTGCCACGCCGGGTCAGATGAATGGTCCACCTAGCTTAGTTTCCCTTCTCCAGCAGCAGCAAGCACAGTGATAGCTCCCTCACGATCTCAGTCTCCAGCAATATGTTGCTCCAGGACTGCCTAAGCTAGGAGTGGTATTTCATGCTTAACAGCCACAGATTTTCTTTTTCTATCAATCTTTCTAAATGTATTTTGTACTTCTGTAACGTTCTGCCACAAACAAATGGTTTAAAATATCTTGACATTTTAAATCTTCCTGTAGATACTATCCAAATACTCATTTTTTTGAGGGTAAAATAAACAAATGAGTATGTAAACTGCAACTCTTAAATTTTCTGTATTTCTAAATACGATGTAGGTACCACATGGACTTACCGCAGCCTACAACTTAAAATGTCTATTAGCATGAATTGCAACATATCACATGAGAGACAATAACAGCATCATAACACATAGAGAAAGCTATTTGTATTTTCTGGTGAGGGAGTACAGAGCTACTGAATGTTGTCCTTACTTATCTTAGGATGAAAGCCTTATTATAAGCTCATTTCAGTTGAACAAATCTCTCTGGGCTCCCTGCTGAGCAAGGCATTTAAACTTTAAAGCTAAAGGCATTCATTTTCCTTTGCTGACAGTGAAAACCTTACTGCACAAGCTCCACGATGCACATGGAAGCTTTCAGATTGCTCAGTGGCAGAATGCATTACGGCATTTAGCTGCTTACTGCGTTTCTCTGCAGTGAGCGGACATCAAAGGCATTCATTTCCACGGGTAGCAAGAGTGGACTCTTCAGTGCAACTATCATTACCCGCTCAGGTTTAAGTGCTCTTTAGATCCCAGATACAGAATATGGTGACAAAATATTCTGGGCTATATTTTTCAGCTCATTCTAACTGACTCATTCCCAAGGAGTGTTCAGCACAGTGGTCCAGGCACTGGAGGGTTTAGCAGCCCTTCTCAGGGTGAAGGCACATCATATCCATCAATATGGAAAAGATGCATGTAAGAGATCCACAGATTCCAGTATTTCACTGTCCATGTCCCTAACAGCTTCTACTAACAAAGCTTTTTGTTTTCTTTTTAAACAAAAATCTCGCTTCTTCCAACTGGTGATTTCTGAACATCTCTGAAAAGCTACTGTCAAATACAGATATTGAAAAGCCTGAGTACATACTACAAAAAGGACCGTGCACTTTTGTAGACACATTTATAAGCAAAATCTTAAATGCTTATCTTTTTACTTATTGGGAACTCACAGATCAGAGACAAAGTTTAATCATTCCAGTTAGCCCAAGTGTAATATGTCCCCAAAGCAAATGCCTGAATGATTAAAACTCCCTGCAACATAAAGCAAGGCAAATAAAAAAAAAAAATACTTTGATCTCATGCATCTCTTGGATTTTGCTTAGCTTAAAAGTTGGTCTTATATCTACTCTCACTGACACTGAAATCAACATGAGCTTTATTTTATGAGGGTAGGTTTTGATCATCTATTCACAGAAGAAGCTTCTATTGTAGTACCCCCCCCAAAATAAAGTCTTTTAAAATAATAATATTGTAAATATGCCAAAAAAAATCTCTCAGATGAAATACTATGCTGTTTGCTATATTAATGCGAGCACTGATATTTTTGTTCTGTTTTGGTTTAAGTACTCACAGTTCATTGTTACAAATAAGCACCAGAGTAAATAGATGCTAATTGTTATCAGTACAAGCAAATCTGAAAGACTGGGATTACTGTGCGACCGTATCGCTTGTTATCTAGACTGCATGCAGGCAGCAATGCAGAGCTCAAAATGCTGCTGGAATAAAGCATGAGACCATGCCAAAATCTCATGAAATATGGACTGACTGATGTCTTAAGAGCTAAAGGTATGCAATAATTATGGAAATCCCAGTTTTCAACACTACATTTTTAGTATATCTAAGACAAAGGTAAAGGTAAAACAAAACAAAACAAAAAAAAAAAAAACACGAGAAATTATCATTAATACTAAGTCACACCTTTAAAAAAGCTTATTTCCAGGAACACCTTTTGTTAAGGCAACAAATGTTTTGTCTTAGTCTACAAAAATATGTATGTATGCCACTGACTTTAAACACATGAGTATTTGAGTTATTTTATATTGAATTCAAGGGACTATTTGCTTAAACTAAATAAGGGGATAAATAGCTTTCTCTATTAACACCAGCATTGACACTAGTATTTAGAACTTCAGTAATATTAAGATTTCTACCAGTAAAATAAAAGCACTGTTGTCAGTTTAAATTGCTGAAAGTTGTAGTAGAGACATTATTTTTATGACTTCTGTAAAGAATGAGATTCTTATTTTGAATGACCATTATACTACTTTTTGCTTAATGTCTCAACTCTAAAATACTAACACAAGATTTTAAATAAACCTGATATTTAAATAAAGGCAGAAAATCCTGGTATCTTAATCTGAATTAACCTGAAATCTTTAATCTGAATTAAAAATAATAATAATCTAAAAAACAAAGCAACAACAAAATGCAAACAAAGCCAAAAACTACAACAATTGAGGTAAAAATGACTAAAACATTAAGAAAATGTTTTAATGCCGAAGACAGCAAAACTGAGGGAGAGATTACTAGAATTGGTTAGGTCTTCATTATGCGTATAAACTGATATTCTTTGGCTAGGGACTAAATAATCTTCAGAGGTCTCCTTCAGATTACAGCTTTTGAATTGTTTTTCTAACAGCAAATTAGCATGTGAAATTATTTTATGAAAATGAAAAATTCTATTTGTTCTCAAAGACATCTACAACATGCATAATGAAAATTCTGCTGGAGCAGAAATGTAGATGGAAGCAGTTCTGCTGTCTTGGTGGCAGGCAGTGAATACACAAGTCTGAAGAATCATCTCTAGTACATAAGAACCTGGAAAGGAACCCTAGGAGGGTTCAAAAATTGTGTGATGGTTACCTGCAAAATAAGGAAATCCTCATTCTATAACTACTAAAAAACATAACCAACTATGTCCAACTATTTCATGCCTTTTTTAAAAAAAAAGATTTAATTGACAAACTATATTAACAAAAATGACTTCTCTTCTTTATAAAGCTCAATATGAATTTTAGTTTCATGTTCAAAAAAGATGATACATCCATAGTATTACTGATACATCATTTATTAGCTTCACAGAAAGAAAAAATAAAAATAAAAAGGTTTATTATACTATCTGTAATCTTCTGGTGTACTCTGCCTACTTTTATATTCAGGCTCTCCTTATTACTACTATGAAAATTTATTTGTAGAAGGTATTGGCTTTAATGGTTAAGAATATTACAGAGAGAGCCAAGCCACAATATGGTAAATGTTAAAATGGCAAGATTTTAAATTTAAATTGCAAGTGTCCAACAAATTAACAGGGCAAGCTGAAAGGAGTGGGAATCACTACAAAGTTGGCCCTATTTCAATTTTCATGCGCTGATTACTCACTCCAACTACCAGCTCTTTTGATGGTGTTTGACAATCTTTACTAACAAATATTTGCATAAAAGCAAAATAAGACATTTTAAATAGCCCCAAATGATTTTTAATAAAAGCAAGCTGTATTTACTGTCCTTCTAAAAAGTCATTGCTGCTGTACAAAAATTTATGGTGCTGTGTAACTACTGAAACTGTGATACAAGATCACATTCACTTTCATCTTACCTTAACTAATACTATCTTCTACTACTGTAAAGGAACCACACTATCATATATATCTATTTAAATGAACTGGCACAGCTACAATAAAAGTCATCCTTTTTCTGTAGCTTTTTCTTTGCAAATCACCCAAATGCTAGCAGCTGAAGAGAGCCTTTGATTTCTTTTCATGTTGGCACTGTAAACCCCCTCTTGTTCGATACACACATATCCCTCAACTTCTGTCAAAAGCAAGAACAAATTTCCTAACCAAAACTGAAAAGTCCTTGGCTTTTCAAATGACTATAAATTGCATGGCTAAGTGCATATGGCCACAGGGCTGTCACAGTTACTTTTCTTGACAATTCATCATAGCATACTAATTCTGTAATATCATTACTGTGTCTCTTCTCACTGTACTGATCCAGCCAGTTAATTTAATCAACTAATAATAGATTCAGAAATGGATGCAAAGGGCCCTAGCACTTCAAATTATATTACCAGAGATGCACAGCAGTGAAAGCAATGTATTCGGTACTTGCCATTAAATATAACCTCAGTAAGTTATATTCTTCTGGTAAGTTGGAGACTTTCCTTTAAAAGGAAAAGAAAAAAATATTTGTAGAAGTCAGAAAAGGCCTTCTTCAATAAGATTAAAAAAGCAGTTTATTTCATATTAAGCGTAACTTACAATTACATTGCATTAATTTGAAGAAAAAAATATAACCAACCATTTAATCAATTATCATAATTATTCTAGGTACGTTTCAAGGTAAAAACACACTGCAGGAAAAAAATACGTATGTGTAGTGGGAAACTAAAGGTGTATGATTAACTGCAAAGTGAGCCATTCAAACATGGACAATTAATTTTATTAAATTTTCATCTTTGAATATGTCAATGATGATTAAAACATTATTCTCTAACACCCCAGTCCATTTTGCATGTCATGAATAATGACACTGAAACTTTGCATGAAAAAAAAGTAACCTAAAATATAGGCAAAACTGAAATGAAGACTACAGCCAGAACAGCAAAACAGTTAATTGACTTGAAAACCACTGATGATCCAAAATGCACCCTGTGAAGGTTCAGAGTGCACAACATAAACCACGATCGGGTATTTGCTCACTTGAACTGCTAACCTCCACCACCCAAGGCCACGTCCTGCCAGATGCCAGTGAGCTGACGCAGGGGAGACGCACACTCAACAGTCAGGTACAAAGGTGGCACGCTTCAAAAGGTGCCGCCAGCTCTCCATGCTACTTGGAGATGCACGTGTGTAAGTACACGCTTCAAGCAGCTGTGCACTCCCCGTCAGCAACCTGCTTTCGCCTGGGGCTCCACGCAGGAGCAGGGGCAGCACTGCCACCAGGGTGCTCCTAGTGGGTGGCAGCTCCCAGCCCTGCCCTGCCCTCACCTGCAGCTGCCCCATTCACGCAGCCAGCGTGTCACAAAGAAGGATGCCACTACACATGCAGCGTTCTGGGAGGAAATCCTGTTCAGCAGACCCAACTGGAACGCCCACATCGAATTTTCTACTTAGGAGTAAATCTAGATGAATTGCCAATGTCATTCTAATTAATCTTTTGGGGAGCTTAGAGTAAATCCAATGAATCTCTTCGCTTGCTGAGGCATTTTGTGTACTGGGGCCTAAACCAAGGCAAAGGCGTGTTTCCCTGTGTAAACAGAGTTAAATTTGGCAAAACCAGGGTGATAGAGATTTATAGACTTGCTCTCTGGCCGTGATTCAGGAAGGCAAATGTTTAACGTTTTAAAAGTGATTAGAGGCCTCCAAAACGCAATGAATCTTCCGTACATGCCAAAGCACTCTTCCTGAAATGAGGATGCCAGGAAGCAGAGCTACACAAAGCCCCCACGAACTACTTCATTGTTTGAAGACACTCTGCAGAGCTGGCTGTGCTCTCACTTTAAGGTGTCCAGCATCACTTGAAGCACGATTCAAATTACACCTACCTAGCCTAAAAGCAAGGCATCTGCTCTAGTACTATAATGTAACAAAACAAATAATTTTCCTTTCATCAATATACAACAGCTTTGTTCATTACTGAGGAACGCTAGGTGCTGAAGTATTGAGTGCTATGCATTTTACGCTTAAATCAATGTACTGTCTTGCAGTTATGCCACCTAATGTGTTTTTAAGCCATGCGCTACAGAAATCAATGTGGTTCTTATTTGATATTCAGTGTTAAGTTCAGCCTCATAAATTTAGAATTGCACTCTGTTATTTTGATGGTTATGTATTAACCATGTCCTGTAAGTTTTATTATTTTATATTCAGACATGCCGTAAATCATGCCAGTTATACACAAATGGCATACGGTGGCTTTATTTTTACTATCCATTTTGGAGCAGAAAAAAAAAAAAAGATGATTCATTTGACCTATCACAGGGAAGAAAAATACAGTACAGCAGATAAATTTCAGAAAGTGTATCAGTAACAAAATTAGGCTCCATAAAATTTAACTGAGTCTTTTCTGAGACAAACTGATTTGCAGCAGATAAATGTGTTTGATATACTTCATCTTACCAATATTTTACACTGGAACAGGCACACAACAGTTGATCACTCTCTGTAACACATCTAGCAGGTGCCACACTATTGTCTAGAATCAAATGAGACACTGTAAATATTTTTTCAGAAAAAATTATATTGGTATTCAGAACAAAACCCAAGCTGTTTCCAATAAACTTCTAAGATACTTTAATAATGGAAAAACTTTTCCTACTATTTTTTTTTTTTTTTTAATATCTAAATAAACTTCCTCTTATATAAGAAGAGAATTCAAGATAGAGCACAGGAAGTATATTCAAGATAGATCACAGGAAGTTCTGCACCAACATGCATAAGAACTTCTGCACAGTGAGGGTGATGGAGCATTGGAATAGGCTGCCTAGAGAGAGGTTGTGGAGTCTCCTTCTCTGGAGATATTCAAGGCCCGTCTGGATGCCTACCTTGGCAGCCTGCTGTGACGAACCTGCTTTGGCAGGGGAGGTTGGACCCGATGATCTTTCGAGGCCCCTTCCAACCCCTACAGTTCTGTAAAAGAAGCCAGTAATAAAAAGCACCAGAAAAACAGAGCTCTACAAGGCGCACTTTTTGAAGAAATTCTTTCTTCCAGTGTGCAAGTGAATTTCTTAAATGCAATTCTTAATTTCTAAAATGGCTGAATGCCTGCCTGCCAATAGGACTAAGTGGATGTTTCTGCTTTGCTTGCACACTCAACTTTTGCTTTAGCTGTTAAACTGTCTTTCTCTAATCCCAGGAGTTTTTACACAGCTCCCTGAGGGCAAGCGAGGGAGCAGCTCAGCTGGGGTTAACCCCTAAGAACCACACTTACCTGTGACCACAATTCCCACCTCACCTTCCACAGTACATAGAACTAACCTGGTTACTTATTCCCAAAACAGGTACAAACCAGCCTCACACACCACTGAACTGGCCAGCACCACCAAGTATTCCCAGTCTGGCAAATGTCTAGGCCAAACAATGACCCGGCAGCGGGACAGTGTCATGTCCCTTTGTGATGGAGGACATTGCAATCCTACTGTCTTCAGCTTGCTCTGGTGAAATCCTCAAACCAAAATCTTCCTTTCTCCAAGAGCAGTTAAAGACTGAAAAGGCCATTTAAAATCACCATGTGCAACATTTTTTTTCTTCTTTTCTAAATATCACTATAGCTTAAAAACTAAATGCTATGAATCAGAGGAAAGACTCGGTGTGTTTCTCCTCATAGCAATTCAAATCACAGAAAAGCATATGACAATACCACATTGTAATTCATGAGAAAAACAAGAAATCAAACTTTTTTTTTTTTTTTTTAAAGTAGTCATTTATACACAGACATTTACATGGATTATTATATACCATACCTTAGCAGTTTAATGCTCTGGCAGAATAAGAAAGTATTCATTCATTCTACCATAATGGACTACAGTGCTAATGGACTAAATTTAGGGGAGGAGGCTAAACTCATCTGCCCACAGCTTGCTTGCAAAGATGCTTGGAATTAAGCTTTCTGAATTATATGCTAGATGCATCCTCCAGTATATGCTGTCCTGTACAGCTCTGAGTTAGCCTCAGCACAACAGTAACAAAACCAAAACATCAACGAACCACAAAATATATTAAATAAAGCACCGCCAAACCACTCCATTTGGTTTTGCATAAATTAGAATAATCCAGTCAAGTAAACTTGGTTTAATGGGCTTCTCATTTTATACCAACATGGCTTCAATTTTGACTGATTTATTTTTACTAGTTGTTTTTATTAAGGAATACAGAATGAGTGCACAGGTCTAATTTGGTGAGTTAGGAATCACTAATAAGGCTCTCTGACTTGCCCTTGTTAGAGGAATGCAATCAGAATTTATTCTGTTTCTGCCTAAGCAGCCTTTGCCTATGCTCTGAGGTTACAACTACATACAAGCCTTCATGCAATGAACTCTTCCAGTACAACTTCTAGCAACAAGAACTGCAAACATCCTATGGCAGGAGAAGGTGCAAGATCTATTTCTAAGGCTATTCTGAATTCATTGTGAAGCTAAACTACTTTTTATGCTAGATATTACTAAAATATGTTGCACCAATTGATTTTTCATGATTCTGCTAGCAAACACTCATCACCTGATGCTAGGAATTAAAACCACATTCTCACAGGGCAGATCTACCCATTGCAGCAGACACATCAGTTCAGAGAGGTCTGTAGTTTGCAAGGACCACAGGCACTCTTTTTTTCCTTTCAGAGCAATCATCAAAGCCCACCAAGTGCACTGTATGCACAGAGTAACAACAATTGTTAAGTCCAAGTGGTCAATAGGAGATATAATCAGACTCAAATTAGCTGTATGATAGTTTTCTGTATTCGCAGCGGTACTTGTGTTCGTTTACAGTGTGTTTTCTAAAACACAACAAGATGCTGACAAGTGAAATTAGATGCTCTTATACTCCAATTTTTATTTTAATCTCAAGCTTTGATTTTCTCTGCACAAACCACATATAGATTTATATTTTGACAGTGGGAAGTGAAAAATATTTATAGCTAAAGAGAAGGAAAAAGGAGAGCACGCATCAAAGTATGTTACATAATAATTATCTATCTGAATGAAAAATGTTTTTATTCATCAAATCTGGTAAGTTGAAGGAGTTCAGTGCCACAGTAATTTCTGGAAAGGATTCCCTAACAGTGCAGTAACTTGCTGGTTGACTAAATCCCACACAACTGCTTCATGAGGATCATGACAATTTTCCTTTGAAGAAAAATTTCATTTTGTGTTAACAGCTAAGGTCAATGTCCAGCTAAAAGTTGTTTCATAGAGACACAGAAACAAAGGAGAGACTGGGGGAGAGAGAGACCATGATATGGGAACATGACTTTACTAAAAACATTAACCTACAGGGTCCATATTTCCTGGATTCCTTCGGCAAAGAAGTTTCCAGGTGGGTCTAACTGGCACACCAATTTCCCATGTTTTAACAACCCAAGGGGAGATGCAAAAAGATAGCGGACTCTTGACGGATAAAAAGAAAATCCATGCAGCAGGTTTTCAATTTTGTTATATTGGAAATTTAAAAACAAAACAAACAAAAAACCAACAACAGCAAAGAAACAAATGACCTTTCCAAGCCATACAAACCCAGTTTGCTGAATGACCTAGCCCCTGGCAAACCAAGATACCCAGCTCTCCAGGAAAGGGCAAGGCTGGAAGAGGACAACACAGCGACTTAGAAGGAGCACGGCCATTTCAGCCAGGCTGAATCCTCCCCACAGAGGGGCCACACAAAATACCTTCTCTGTGCTCACACTCACCTCATGGCTGCAGCAAGGCTCAGCCTTTAAGGCTGGTGATGCAGACTTCGCACTCAGGGAGAGCTGGGAAAAATGCAGTCAGGGAACGCACTGCACTTACTTGAAAGAAAGCAGGAAGATGCTCAGAAAACCAAATTCCAGGTATTGTCCATGGGGAAAACAAACAAACAAAAAACCCTTCACTGACACCAGTTTCTTCACACCACTTATTTATGCCTCAACATTAGCACCACAGTGCAAAGGAGCCCTGGCTTATACTTGTATCCTTGTGTCTACAACACAGCACTGTTTTAACACTTGGGCATTTCTATATGATGTACATTTACATATCTGAGGTCGGTAAACTTGCTTCTGCTACACACATTAAAACACTATATACATCTTTTTAATTCCTGCTTCTCACCGAGAGAGTACTGTGATTTAAAATCTGCAAAGTATTTTTTCTGAAATATTCTTCCTGGCTACCATGGGAAAAGATTTTCCAGCAGCCATTAGGTACAGCCATTTTCACATCTCATTTTAACAAGCTATAAAAGCAGAACAACATGCCAATTACATGAAATAAATAAAATGAGTGGGTACAAGATGACTAGGAAAACCTCTTGCATTACACAGATTTGTTAGAGAGTGTATTAGGGTTTCACTAATGCATTTATAATACTGCAGAACAGTCTGGCACATCTGCATCTTCAGTACAACAGAACGGCAAAGATGATACAATCCTCAGAGAATTTCTATTTGAAATAATTTTAGATGCGTTTTATGTATACCAAGGAAGCTGCCAGTCAATCTGATCTTCAAACACACTGAACTCCACAGAGGGAACTCTGGTAAACTGCAGACTGTTCACCTAAATGCATTTATTTTAGCAACATGAAAACTAGTTGCTCTATTTGGCTAATAATATGTTGCACATTTGGAACTCTGTTAAATACCTTAATTGTGTAGCAGAGAATGAGGCAGTTAATTTACACAAAAGGACACAGAGGTGAATTTTATGTCTATGTCTCCGAACAAAGTAAGTAAATTCACTGAACATATGGCTTATTAAATTTAATAGTTCCTTTCCAAGATGATTCTGATTGCCATGTTTTGAAAGATAGGATTTTTTTTTATTATTATTTTTTTAAAATCTTTTGGATATTTGCCGTTAAGCAGATATGCCATCTGCCTCCCCAAACAAAAAGGAACTCAAGACTTTGATTACTATTTTTCTAACCAAGATTTAGGGTAATGTATTTCTAGTACATTGATTAACAAGATCTGACATCACATCTTGGACCTGTTTATTATTTTTTTTCAAAAAATATCCACATGCATGCAGGAATGCACTCCACAATACACCATGGAAGAACCATAAGAAAGCACCAGCATCTCTTGCATCAATTCCAAGCTGTTGGTGACACTGTGGAATTCAAGTAGCCATCCTGTATCTCCACTTAAGGTTTAAAGAGACAGATGTCTAAAGCGTAACATGCCAAACTGGACTTTGAATTTCTATCACAAAATGCTCACATGAAAAAAGGAGTGAAAAAAAAAAAAAAGGAAGCCACTTGCAAATTTCACTGTAAGAATATATATCACAAATAAAATGCTGGACTGACATTATGCTGAAGTCTTGTAACATGTATTTTACACTTCAAATTCTCAGAAGTCCAACACATGTTGCTTATCTAGGGAAATCTTGTTCTCCTGTGGCCTTCAATCCAACAAGAGCATTAACTCACCAGTGCCTGAACCAAAACCATGATTTCACTCCCACTGATAAGCGTACAGATGATGCACCCACTTCTGACGTCACTGAGCATCTTTTCCAAATCCCTTGTGATGCAGAAGATCACAGGAGTGGCGATCATGACTGCTGGCCCCTAATCAGGAACAGGGGCCAGTAAGATAACGCAGCAACTGCTTCCGCAGAAACACCATACGGCTTGGTTCAGGCTCAGGAGGTGGACAGCAAAGCTCATCTAAATCACGTGAAGCACTTCACAAATGGGCTGAACAAAAATACATCCAAAGGGCACGGCATAAAACCACAAGTGGGGAAAGGATTAAAAAAAAAAAAAAAAAAAAAAAAAAGACAAAAAAACAGTTTTATCACCCAAGCCCTATGTACACTACTGAATTGATTTATTGCTACAACACTTTTCTGCTACTTGTTTTAATAGCTGTGTTCATCAAAGTACTCATCAAAGCCACACTTAAACTCGAGTTCGGCTCTCAATGAGGCCCAGCAGGGCAGGGCTGCACGGCGAGTCGCAGCCAGCCCCAGTGGCTCCATCCCAACTGTAACCGGTGTGCCAACCTTTCAACCAAGTCAAAGAACTTGGCACCCTGATTGGTTTAAAAGGTGCATTTTAAGCACCTTGAAAGCTTTCTTTTGGCCTGGGACAACACGCACAAGTCAGAGGTTGTGCAGCCCTAAGGCAGAAGCGTTCTCAGCAGCACGCAAACCCTTATCTGCCCTCGGCACAGACACAGGGGCTCTGAAAAAGGCTGCACATCTTGCAGATGTGCACGAACGCTCTGCAACACCTAACACTGCAAGTAGCACAGGCAGCAACAGCACGGCAGCATGTCCTAACAGTGTTAAATGCAAGTAATACATAACTGCAAAGGGGCAAAAGGAGAGATGTGGTATAGTTGGACAAATGGGGCACAGGAAGACAAGTGCAAAATCAAAACCTGCAAGGAAAGCCCAACGGAGCTGCAAGCACTGCGAGGCACAGCTGGTTCAGCACCAGCTCTGCACCTAGGCAGAGAGCCAGGGGTCAGAGCACAGCACTTGCTGGGGCTGAATATCCACCTCGTGAAGCCCTGTTTTGAAGGTGGCTAGAGCTTTGAGCCTATGGGTATGTACATGTGGCGGCTGCCATTCTGCCCCACACAGCAGGCTGGTGGTATAGCCAGGTCAGCAGTCGCAGGTGGGAGGTGACGGTCTCCACAGACCAACCCAAGGCAACCCAGCTCAAGCCAGCACAGACTGTGTGGGTATCTCTCTTCCAGTGCAGAACAAGATTAAAAGACATGAGGAGCACAAGGCTGGGAAAGCACTCGGAGCTTCAGCAGGATCGGCTGAGGGGCTGTGCAATACCATCACCCATCAAAGGGCATCCTTAATTGGGACATAAAAAGCAGGAATGCTGGAGGCTCTCTAGACACTGGCTTAGGTTTGAATTGAACATGTAATATGCACGCAGTTCGTACTCTGCCTGTTGCATTTTCAAGTGAGAGTATGCCTCGGTTACAGACAATAATTCTTAGCTAGTGAAAGAACTTGGAGATCAGTTTTGTTCCAACCTTTTTATTTAGAGTATGAATTGGTGCTTATTAATAACAAGCTGAAATGAACTTACTTAAGGGTATGGATCTTTCACAGTAATTCTTGGACAAAATTATCAAAATTCACTTAATGAACTTTGTATCATAAGAAAAAGCCTGTAAATAAAAGTTGTCCCTGTAATTTTAATTTCTCAGACTTCAGAAACTCTTTAAAAGCAAATTTGAGTATTTTGAGACCTTCACTATACAGAACTAAATTTCATCAGTTTCGCAACCATTTCCCAGCTTGATGAACAGTTTGTGCACATATACAGAGGGCATGGACTACCCGTTAGTAAATTCAGTGCCACGGCTAGAACTGTGCATGTTTATGCCAGGTTCCTTACCTACAATCACCTTATGTAAGATTGTCATAAATTCACAATTTGAATGCATGCAACACAGAATTTTCCTTATTACTGATAAATTATAACAACAAAACTACCCTGATTCATTACTTCTCAGAATCTCTCTTCAAAAGCCATTAGTATTAAGCAATTAAAATTTATTTCTAAGTCTTGCAAAATTCCTCTGAATGTTGAGATTTAATCAATTCCATTAAGACATTCTGTACTTAAATAAGTACTATAACAGCTCAGAGTTTATAAATTTGCCTATCTTCCTATAAGTAAACTAGATCTAAAAAATTAGACCGTGTAATAAAGACTATAGATATAATGAAAGTATATATACATATATTTTTGTAAGGCTTATCTATGAACTTCTTATTTAAAGCTGCAATTCATACTCTCCTTCCCTGCTGCTAGCCTTTCCTGCAGCTGATTTTTAGACCAGATTTCACTATGCTTATAGTTCAGAGCCAAAATTATTAACTAACCAAATGCTAACTCCATTCAGAAATGCATTTTAAGCATGAATGAGTCATAAAAGTGTTCACATAAGAAATGTGAAAGTGAAATTATCATAGTTTTAGGTGTTTTGGTCCAGCATCTGTCTTTGGACACGTCTCATTGCTATCAAGGTCAGCTAGGTTTCTGACTAAACAGCAGATTTTTTTCATAATTATTTATCAAGTCTGTTGATTATAATCACTGTTAGAAACATGCAACTTATGTCCAACTGAAATATGTCAGTTAATTACTCTCAGTTTTGAGAATCATAGTTTCATTTATTTACTTTTAGAAGAAATTACAAGGAAGTGGAATTTTTATTCACCGTGCTTGGTATACAGCTTATACTGCATTGGAAGATCTGAGTGACACTAAAGGCTAATGCTGGGCTTCTGAACAGACACTGCGTCACTCCTCATCATTATTATTTCATGACAGAGCATTCCAGCATGTATGCAAATAAAGTATCTTATAAAATAAGGTATTCATGATCATATCAATATTTTTTCTCATCACATTCACCCTGACACAGTTCATAGTTCTAACAAGCGCGTATGCCACAGAACTCATCTGAAAAGCAGAGCCAGTCTTTATGTCTGTCTATACTAATTTCAAAGTCACAACCTACTTTCTCTTCTCTTCTCTCCCCTTGTGCAAGTTTGTACATCTTTATAATACCTTCCAAATAATTTATCACATAGTAAAGATTTAAAAAATCATTATCCTTTTGATCTAAAAATCCTTATATTTCATCTTTAATATGTTCTTTTGAGAGGAACTTTCTGGAGAAATTGCCATGTGTGTTCTGCTCCTCTGAGACATAACAGCAGAGCTCAAGTAGACTTTAGGAGCTCCAAATCACATTTAAAATTGTTTGGAAAGTTTTTGTTTGTTAAAAACCCATTTCTCTCATGCTAAGAACAAGAGGACTGTTGCACTTAGCACAAAACCACTAACAAGCAGGAAATAGATTTAAAAAGCAGTATTTCAAAGTGTGCTAAAATTTATCACCACACAGATGATTTTACCAATTTCTAACATGCAGTTATTTTGTGAACTAAACCCATATAAGGAGGGACAAACGCAGAGATAAGAAACATACTGATTTCTTCAGTAATTTTTATAAGGTGATCATGATTTCCATAATATGATACATTCCTCCATTTTTTTGGACCATGCTAAAATTCATCACAGGTAGGAAAACAAATACCCATCATTTTCCACATTCACACTGTAATAATTTGCTTCACAAACAGTGCTCCTAAGCCATTGCACATCAAATTTTCACAAGACAGAAGATAATGGGATAGTAAAATGGTGAAAAATACTAGTAGAAAAAAGAAATACCTGAAAAAAAAAATACCTAAACAAGTTTAATGTAAATTCTTAGGGGACTGACCAAAGCCATAGAAGTTGTAGAGGTACCTGATCTATTTCCTTGTACTCTGCTATGTACAATTATTTTCATTAATGATGCTGCCTGTGAAGTCCTCAGAATTATGTTTGACTTCTCCCTAGAACTAGAACTCCAGCTTTCCAGTTAAAGTACCATAGTGCTTATTGCTCCCTGACTGTTTTCTCATGATCTTTAGCAAAAGAGCTGGACTGAGGATAACTTAGAAAACACTGATGACTACTGTCTGACTGCTGTGGCCATACGTACGTCCTGCAGCATTTATCACAGGACTCTTATTTATCCTTTTCTCTTAATGAAACAAACAAACAAACAAAGACATAAAATATCATCATTGTAATCACACCAGACTGCCTTCATCTGTTGTGGTATTTATGTAAGTAAAATCTGATGTACCAATTCACACTAGCTAAAAATCTGAAAACATAGCAGAAAATCTGCTTTCGTATTAACAGAAATGCTCATCTGAAAGAGTAGCTGGTATTCTCTCACTGAAGAGAGCCCATGCTGTGCTCCATCATGTACACAATGTCCTTACACCTAGGTAAGGACATGAAATCCACAAACAGAGAGTCCATAGGGGAGAGGATAATGAGACCAGACTAAGATAGACAGAGGACAGGCTTTGTGCGTGACCTCCCCAAATCAAGGATTAAACTGAATATGGCTACCCATCTTTAGATACTTCTGGGAAGTCAAACTACAGGTCAATAAATAAAGCATCTCCAAGAATAAAAACTTGTTAAGTATCATAATAGAAGTGGTCTTGAAGTACGTAGTAATTATCCAGTAAATTAGAGCTAGCAAATTAATCTAGATGATCAAGACCCAAGGAGACTTTGAGCAGCTACCCAGGGATATATTGACAGGACTGGAAAGATTAGGTTTATTATTTTATTATTCAATAGTGAAAATGTAGAAAACTCCACAAAGGAAGGAAATGCACTGAATTATTTATATATGTTGTTAGCTCCAGAAGTAACTATGAAATGCATAAAAAATAGAAAATAAAATGTCAAATATTTGTATATTGTTCATAAATGCAAGTATTCAACTCCTGGTAATTTTGTGGTGTCCACTGACTTTAACCCTTCGAGGCCAACAGCTTAAAAGGTTTGCTATAGCAAAGGAGTTTTTTAAAGTGAACATCAGCATTTACAGACAGATGGAAACCATCACAACTTATTCTCTTTATTTCTATAGCATGCATTTGAAAAATAGCATACACACATTATTACACAGTCGTTAGCTCTCCTAAACCCAAGCATTTAAATGAGTTCGCTGCAGCCTCATTTGACTGCTCCTCCCTTAGCACTTTATCTCCAACTGTTTGCTCACTCCTCTATTTACATTGCAGATTGAAGTCACTTTCATAGCCTTGACTAAATCCTTCCTACCCCAGTCTTCTTTCTATTCATTGTGCCGAATTGTTCAGAAACAACTTTCAAACACAACTGATAGTGATGCTGCATTTTACTTAGCAAAAAGAAAAAAAAAAAGACAGAAAAGAGTTACAACAGAGAAACTCCACTCTCTTGCACAATTACATCTGTATCCCAATTGAAGCTATACTGTTCTGTAGAAGAAAAAGTAACATAAAACTCCTTATAAATAATTCCCTTCTTCTGAAACAAAACTGGAAATAGGATTAACTTCACTACAATTTGTCTTATTTCAAGTTTATTAAAAAGAAATGTTATACGGAAAACTGATAAACCCATTTCTTATCTATTGCCACTCAAAAAAAATTCCTCTGGGACTCGTGATTACTCATTAATACAGCTCAGCATCTGTGGAAACAGAAGTTATATTTTCACTCTTGAGCACTAATTTGATGTTGAGAAAAGTCCCTTAACCATTTATGTGAAAAAATCCAACTGCTACCTTTCAATATTTCTGAACGCCAGTCATGGCTCTAAGCAAACATATGATGCTCACATATTGCGCCTTGCCTACAGGCATGTTGTTATAACTGAATGATATTATGCCATCTTAAAAGATGGCATCTCAGTTTCAATAGGGCAAACATGGCAAGCAAGTTTCAGTTTCCATAGGCATCTTGAACTTTCTAGCAGTACAGTTTCATCAACGGAATGTTCTTCCTGCCTGTATCAGCAGTGGAAGGTCTTGGAGCAACCTCAACAATCAGCAACTTCTGAGATATTCATAACAACCTCGGAAATCAAAAATAAATCCCATCCTTTTCATGCAATTTGTGCTCAACTGTATAATCTGTTCCAGAGAGATGTTATTTGAAGGCCCTCAATAATACCAGGAAGGTTCTTAATAATTAAAAAGGAGATAAAAAAAAAAAAAAAAAGATGAAAATTTCTCTTCAATCTTAGCCTATAGAAAAAGAAGCTTGATGATTAATACTATCAAGCTACTATTTTGTTTGCATGGATGGCTGCACTGGGTATTTGAGAGCACAAAGAAAATAAGGAAGGAAAGGGAAAGTATAGATATGAGTTGCATATTGAATCTAAATATAGTATGTGTACAAATTGTATCTGTGATGTACTGTGTAAAAGAACAAAGTTTCTTAGAGTCCAGTTTGTGTAAATCTCTCTCTTACACACTATCACCTCTCCACAGATGGACAGTCATGCAGCCACCAACTTTAAGGCTTGTAAATACATACAAGCCTAAGGCTCTTGCACGTTTTTAATATTAGGAAAGGGACCTTGAACTCGATGCCTTGAGGAGCCAGCATAGAGTACACCACCAACTTATTTTGCAGTAACTATACCTCTTTCTGCAACTTCACCCCTCTCCACCCACCCCGCAAAATTGCTTTCTTCTTCCAACTCTGGTGATGTTCTGCTGTGTAGCACCAAGTATCTAGAAACTTGAGGTGAATTTCTTGCCTGGTAAGAAATGAGTAACGTTGAGTTTCTATGCAATTGCAATGTAAATTGTGTTACTTACATGTATTTATGAAACTGAGGAGAAGCAAGAAATGGTCCCTTTTTAGGACTTGGTTCCAACTAATGCAAGATTTCCTAAAAGCAACAACACCTGAAGAATTGACTTTACACACAGTTCTGCTGCTTAGTTGTACAAATTATTTTCCATAAGGCCACTTTTTCTTGCCACAGCTTTATACAGTTAATGGAAGAGGTACTGTTTAAAAGAGTACCTCTTCCAAAACTCAGTGTTTTTTAACACAAGAATGGAGAAGATCACAGCAATGGCACCCTCTGGTGACAAACAGTAACACATTATAATGAGATAAATTATTCATCCTGGAAGAACATTGAAAGCTACTGCTTCCTGTAAACCTACTGGAAGGCACTCCCATAGCAAATCACAAAATGCAGGTATTTTTAAGAACAGTTATAACTAGCTTTCAATAGCAGACAATTTTACTGAAAAGGTAAACTCTTTACTTCCATTTCTCCATTATCATCATTATTTTCATTTTATGGGTTCTATTCTAGTAAGATGCTCTTTAACCATCAAAGACTAAGTTGATAAACCATTAATCATAAATAGTCCTCTATTTTTATCATAGGTGGTATTTCATGTTCACGTACGGTTAGGATTTCAGCATCTTATCTGCAGTGCTACCATCAGTTTTTGAGATGTTGAAGAATATAGATGAGAGGTCTTTGAACCAAGACTTAAACAACTGTTTTGGAAGTGGACAAACTGCTCATAACAAATCTTCAGCATGAGTTGAGAGGCAGAACTTCAGTCTTTCTGTAACACTGTGAATCACCCCTACAGTTCCTTAAAGAAAGAATGTCAGAGCGTCAGCAATTTCCAATGCTACAGAAAGACTGAACAGATATACAAAAGTATTCCCCTTTTCAATGTCAAGGAAGCGGACTGTTGTATAATGTGTAAAAGCTTAAATTGTCTTAAGAAAGTTGTTGTTAATCCATGAGAGATATAGTGAAATTAAAAGTAAAGAGAACAGTTGATTTCTAGATTGCTTATAACATATTTGACAGAAGAAGTCCAATTCTGAAAAAAGTTGAGTAACAAATCATGGGTAAAGATAGGTAAAATTCTCGAATTAGATTTCCTCTCCTTCAATTTAATGAATGTAACTTAAGGCACATCTATGTTATTTACTACTTAAGAATTACTTCTTTTTTTTTTTCTTTCTTTCTTTTTTTTTTTTTAATAAAAGAGTAAAGTAATAACATGAAATCTCTCTTAAAACTCAGTGATTATGGAATTACGTTTTCAACAAGCTCTGTTTATTCTAATAAATGCATATATTAAAACTTCTGCATTAAAAATGTTGGTATATATAATTTCCTATCCATTTTCTAACTGATTATCATTTATTTCTGAATAGGCTGTTACATTTAAACATAAGAGTAACAATCATATCAAATATATGGTCTTAAACAACTTGCCAGAGTGCTTGAAATGAACAGTGCCCACAGTGCAAACACAAAATATATCAAATGGAACATTTAGTAACACCATTAATACTTAAACTTATGTAGTTATACATGTATGGCAAATAAATATTCACTGTACATGCACACAAAGTCCATTGGTCAGACTCAGGCAAAGCTGCATAAATAAAGGGTTGGCTAGAAAAAGTATTATGTACCTTGACCTAATTATGTGCTTATCAGTGAAATATGCAAGTCTTTGTAATTAGGAAGACTATTAATAGTGGGATATGCAACATGAACAAAGGTGCTGATATCTGGCTTGATAAATTTGGAGGAAGCTTTTGGTAAAATTTAACAGCTTTTTGAAAGAGAAGACTTAAAATAAATTCAATGCATAGTTTCTTGTGATGTGTGCTTCATCTTACAAGGAAAATGTAAAATACACATATTTTTATGTTTCACTCTGATAGATTTTGTTTAACAACGTGCACAGCCAAACCTTCCTGCAATGGTTTTATCGCTCATCAGCCACTCACAATGAATTCATTACCAAGCTGGATTAACGTTATCAGATACACATTTCTGTTATGGGAAAGTATAAAAAGGCATTATTCTAATTCAGTTATACTTTGAACAAAGGTACTGCTGCTTACTTGCTTAAGTGAGCTATATTATCTAAGTTAGCTTTACTAAAACTAATAATTGACAAACTGAATGATGTGCTATAATGAAATTCTTAAAAATATATAGTTTCATCATTTCTCTCTAGTACATGGAAAAGCTCATAATTAAAATATTAATTGAAAAATCACAAGGTTATGTTGAGATAGCTTTTTCTGGAAAAGCTCTCAGTGTTGTAACCTTCACACAATAATGTAGATAAAGTTGCACGTAAAAGCTCTTCCCTTGTGTTCAGGAGAACTAGATTACAGTTAGCCTCCACAGTTTATGAACCCAGCTGCTGGAGTATTTTCCAGGTAGCCTTAATTCAGCAGCATATACTTCCATTTTCCTCAATTTCTTGGCTAAATACTTGACTTAATTTCCCTTGTCTCAACTCCTAGATGCCTTGGTTCATGCAACTAAGGAGGGGGCAGTCAGGCATTCCGAATAAGTCACTCCAAAGATCAAAACTGCAAAATGGGAAACAGCTGCAGCAAGTTTGTGCTGTAGTATATAGATAGAACACAAAATGTTGAGGCCCAGCAGCTAGAATGGGCATTTAATGTGCCAGAGGTACTGAAATCCATGACACCTAAGAGAAATGAAAGTTTACAAATTTTACAGACACTGAAGACCTGACTCGAATGGCAAGATGACTATTGCCAGTAAGATCTTGTCACACCATGTATAAGAAATGTATTTAATACTTCATCCATTTCTCCTACAATCTGGAGGGCTAAAAACATACATACTTCCAGAAGAATAAAACCTGAGATGACAGTGTACATCTCTCTTTGGTGAACACTCAGCTGAATGGAAAATATGATCTCTGCCAAATTACTGAATCTCAGGTACAAGCCACAGAACACCAAGGTGGCACTATTTACTCCCCCATATTATTTAAGCCACCTAAGCATAGATGCCACTGTTGCCACATCTGCACCCTAACTCTCTAGAGTATCATCAAACACCAAGTTCTGGGTAGCATTTATTTATCTCTTTTGATATACCTGTATTATTAGTAGTACTTTCATCTCAGC
The DNA here is from genome assembly GCA_011076525.1 of Nettapus auritus. Classification (NCBI taxonomy): domain Eukaryota; kingdom Metazoa; phylum Chordata; class Aves; order Anseriformes; family Anatidae; genus Nettapus; species Nettapus auritus. Next base: position 3,827,081 of record CM021777.1, on the reverse strand, counting down.
ATCCCTGTGGTCTAACTAGAGTGTTGCTGGGTAATATTAAAATTGTAACAAGTGTTTAAGATTGTATATACTGTCATTTCATGTTCCTGTCTTGCACAAGGCTTCAAAGTTTACCAGTACTACATGCCCACTTTTGTCCTTAACCCTGTCATTTAGCCTTCTCCTGCACTGAAAGCATAATCCACTTACCTGGATAAAATGGTTGATATGTCTGTAAAAGCAGTTTCCTAATAGAGGAACGGACTAGCAGGAACAACTTCCTATTAGAAGTGGCCTAAGGTTTTGAGATCACATCAAAACAGGATCCACTTAAGCAAATGAGTGTTGATACCATGGCTTAATGACTTTAAAAATGTCACTTATAAAGCACTTGACATGCCCTCACTAAAGAAGAGATGAAGTATACCCATGCACAAGCTAACCGTCCAAGCACTCTTCCTTCAGAAGCCTAGTTGGTGTATGATGTACATGATTCCATTTCATTTAAATCTCTTTCAGTACCTTTGGACCATCTGGACACCTTTAAGCTATAAGAGATCACACAATCATGGTGGCTCTTCCTCTCTCTTCTCTGTCCCTCCTGCTATTTCCAAGCTGCCTGGGTGGATCTGTGAGGCAAATGGGCACAACATTCCCAGCTAGAGCAATAATCTCAGTTGTTTAGTACAACTATGAAACCTACAGCAAGTATGTTTACATACAGTAAGCAGCTTCCCTGATTCTTGTACACACAGATATACTACCTCAAAATGACAAGGATATTATTTTTTGTTCCTAGCTCATCTCAAGACTTCACAGATTGCTCCTACTCAATCCTGTTTAAGCAATTCATTTTAACAAGAAAAGTACTTCCCATAGGCCACAGTGAATATTTGTTAATAGAAACATTTAGGAAGCAAGTTCAGGTCCAACTTTTTAAACCCAAACAGAATTCTGTTTTCAGGAAGATTAAAACCTTCTACTTTCAGACTGGGCTAATTACTTACAGACATTATTGTGCATAAGACAAAATCAAAATCTTCTGAAGAGCAGAATCACAGTTTCACCATAACCTTTTCTGCAAATTATGAAGTGTGAAATAGAACACTGAATAAAAATTAAAGTAAGAAAACTTTGAGAACAACATGTCAAAATTTAAACAGTGAAAATAAGAAAACAAACTCCTCAGCTGTCATCTGATGATCTGATGCTTCTGTACACTACTCTGATGTGGTGTTATCTTTTCTTTTCCATCCTAAACCAATAAAATCCTGGAAAAAGCCCAGAATATACTGCTTATAAAAATAAAACAACAATAAAATATGAGGTCAGTTTGAATAATGGTTATGTTTTGATTTTTTAAGATTTACTTCAAGTATGCGTTTGAGAAATTACTATATGAAATCACCACTGAAAACTTCATAGAACAACAAAAAAAGGAAAACAGTTTCCCTTTTTCCCCCTTAAAAATTAATCAGAAGTACAACACAAGTACAGCTTCTCATATTTTATCTTACATTTTTTCCTATTTCATTCTACCTTATATGTGGTACTCTTGTTTTCTGTTTTTTGTTGTTGTTGTTGTTGTTTTGTTGTTGTTGTTTTGTTTTGTTTTGTTTTTCAATAAATTATATGCACACATGGTATTGTGTGGTATTCCAATATTAAATTACTACAATAAAAACCACCAATGTGATAAAGGAAAAAAGGAAGCAGAATTAATCATCACTAGTATGTCTAGTGTAGCACTTGTTGATGGATATTGAACCTGAATATCATTTCTCTGTGAAGCATCCCACAACGCACTCCCATGCGACTTGAATCCTCACGCTGAGTGCTGGAGACCAGCTGTCTTCCAAAGGGAACATCTCCAGGAAGAGATGAAGTAAGGAAAGAGAAATAGCATTACTCAATTCAACACCAGGACTCTCCAGGTTCAACCAAATCAATATAGAATTGTTGCTGTATATTCAGAAAGATTTGCTTTACATAGGCTTTATCTACAAAGAGCTACCAAAATCACAGTGTTTAATATTGGATGCACATAATATTACCACGTGTACCACATAGTAGAATCTTGAAATATTTCCCTTGTTTTCTTGAGAGTGCTTTCTTTTATTCCTGTTCATTTTTGCCTTACTGCTCAACTCAAAGTCACTACTGGTAAAATAAAAGCATTCTTTGATAATCTTTTTTTGGTCTGACTATTTTAATGACACCGTTTCACTCCTGAATACTCTCCTCCTCATAGACCTTTTTTTTTTTTTCCTGACAAACAAATGCAAAGCAGAAACAATTCAACTGTTCGATATTATATCAGAGTTGAAATCTCACAGTAAACATTTTATGTTATGTCCCATTCTATCAGTAGTACTATCCATTATATCTAACAATGGTGCTAATACAAAAAGTGCCGAAGTAACAACCTTCCAGAAAAATAAAGTCACCTATGCTGATGGAAGTATCCACTATTACAGACGCTTTCTCTTGCACAACAGTATAATTAATCTGATTTAAACTCATATCAAATTAAGTCCTCCTTGCAGAATTTTTTTGTTCTATTAGTTCAGCGCTCACCTATTACTGAAATATACTGAAAGCTAGCACACAACATCAGTGGAGACCTAGTTGACAGTTTACATTTGGATGTATCACAAAAACATTAATTTACCTAAATATCACAATGCAACAGATCATGCTGTATAATAATTTGGTGACAGATTTGCTCTTAAATATTCACATTGCTATGTTTAAAGAAGAGATCAGCAGATAGAGATTGCAGTAACAATTGCAAGATCCAGTAAGAATTTTGAGCTTAATCAAACTTGTAAAAAAGTATGTTACTTCTCAAACTGGATCTTCAATAACCTGTTTTGCTACAAATAACGTTAGCGTACCATGTAAAAGAGTGAATTTTAATGAGTTTACATTATTTCAATTTTTCCACAAGCATTTTGAACAGGCTGGTATTTTGGGGTTCACACAACTCTAATCTATGATCAAATGAAATCATACTGAATCTAGAAATGCAGAAAATCATCAAAAGCTTTGTGAATAAATTGGTATTGGCACAACATTATATTGTCAGAACAATTTTTAGAGATTAAGCCTCCTCTAGGCTACTTCGAGATGTACAATAAGTGACAAAATCTATATAATACTGCAAGAAAAGTGAAAGGTTGTGTTGTTTTGTTTTCCCCAAAAATTCAATGACATAAATTGCAATATTATCTCAATATTAAAAAACAAAACAAAAACAAAACAAAAAACTTTTTGAGTTCAACTACTGTTTTGTAACAGAATAGTACTACCATACCAGGGGAAAACACTTCAATAGTAGTATTTAAATATGTTCAATGAAGTGTATGCATCATGAGTTCCTTCTAATATTGCTAGGCATAAATGGATAAAACCTCGTTCCAAGAAAGGTCCCATTTTATGCCAGTATCCTGCAGATGTGAAACAACATCAGAAAGTGAATTTCTCTTGAAATACAAATTCTTGTTACTCTTCAGGATGAATACCTAGCAGGTTATTGATCTGCTTCTGAAGGACATAGCTTTTATTATGTAGGAAACCACTGCTGGGCACAAGTGTAAGAAATTAATGATGGTTTTGTAAGTGTCCACACCGTGGTGCTGAACCAGTGGGGCAACTGTCAATCTATATGATAATACATCCCAAAACTTCATAAAGTCAGTGATGTGAAAAAAACATTGATTGTTGAGCTAACCAGGATTTGTGAGAGAGAAAGACTAAAAAGTTTACTGAAGTTAACACCTCTGTGTATATGATATTTGTTCCATACTAGCATGATTTTTTAAACAATCAAACATAAATGCTTATCATAAGAGCTTTGCCAAGTAAAAATGAATTACACACAATAGTTTGTTTCTTGCATGCTCTTTTATCATATCCTCCTTTCTTTTATTAACATCATTGTTAGAAAGATTACCTGTTCAAAATGGATTCACTGCACGATATTTCCAATTACTTAGTAATTAATTTACTCTATGGAGGGAAATGAAATGCAAGCAAACAGACTAATTCTTTCATCAATATCTGCAACACTAAGCAAGTAGGTCCTGAGATCAAATTTTCTCAGACAAAAGCTGTGGCATGGTGCTTCCACAGAAGTGGAGACAAACTGCCAATCATCTACAGATACATGAATTCACGCTATAGAAATGAATTCTAATTGTTCTGTAATGCCAGAATTTCATTAGTCAGTTTTTTATTTTATTTGACATAATGCACAGTGGCCTTATCAAAACTATACTGAAGTCAAAGGAAATTGTCTGTGAACTATTTTCTGTGAATGGCACTAATTAATTAACCAGTCAGATTCTTTTTAAAAATACTGGCTTCCTTGTATCCACTCATGCTAGTAAATATACATTTCCACTTTGGTTTTGATGAAGAAATATATCCTGCTATGCCTACAGAGAGAAGATATTACTTGAAGATTCAATTTAAATCAGAAAAAAGGTATGCTCTTGCAAACAAAATCAATTGCACTTCTCTGAACTATTTTCAATCAATATAGAAAGTGTAACTCAGTTTTCCCTTGTTTACTTTAACAAGCAGTTGCTTGTGCTTCCAGTGCCCGTCACAGCCCTGTTTTGCTGAAACGGAGACAACGTTCACTGAACATGGGGAGGAGCCTAAAATAAAAATGAAAAAAATACTCCTCTAAGCAGGGCAATAGCATGCAACAAATTAAATTTTGTCTTAAGTAATATGTGCAGCTGACAGCTGGTTACACTGGCTAGTACTACCTGCCTGAATAGCTGCTCCAGGGATACACGGTTAGGGAGATGCCCCCTCACCTTCTCAAAATGGCAAACATCAAACCCTCGAGTTACTAAGCTGAGTTTGCACCTTCATTAGGAGGGAGGACCTTCCCAGGATAGAGAACAAATGGTTACAAATCCATTCTTAATATTTTTCCTCTTTAATTTAGTTTAAAAAGATGCGGGCACAGAAGATTTGCCTTGTAAAAACTTTTACTACATCCATATGAAGAACATTAACGAGGGCTGTATGCATTTGAAAGGACAGCTGGCTTCATGGAGTTTTTCATCAACCACCGGCTAGGTGTTTTGTCACCAATGACTTGTATTGTATAAAGTTCCTTTCTTATGAACTTAATAACCTATGCTAAATATAAGTACTTTGCCTCAGTATGATGCATAGGTTTGCTTTCTAAAAGCCCTTCATACTTACCAGTAAGCAAATAGCAAATAATAATAATAAAATAAAAATAAAAATCATGAAAAAAACACACAAAAAATAAATCTGATTGTTACAAATTAGCACCATTGTTACAGCTACTAGCATACTGTAGATGAATATTACTTCAAGTTTTCTATAAAAATCACATGAGAAACTTTTAAAGAAATTTCTTCCTGTTTCTCATCATTAAGTTTAATTTAATGCACTTGGAGCACAAACTTCTGTGAAAGATAATTGCCTGAACAGTAAATTGTTCGATAAATCAATATATATCAAATTACATAATATACATGTAAAAGAGTTTCCTGATATTGATGTCAAAAAAAAGGAATCAAAAGTGAAATAACCATCTTCAAAGGAATACTCAACTGTTTTTTAGTATGATTACATTCCTATGTATGCGCATTAAGAATATATTGAACAAAAGGCCTACCGTTTTCCTCATCTGACTTATTTTCGTTGTCGGAATCAGTAAGCGTGAGAGCTGAGTTTTCGCGACTTGACAGACCGGAACTTCGCCTGGATTTGATCCCTCTTCCCCACAGCCTGATTGCATGCTCTGGAGACATTCCTCCCTCTGTGTCCGAGTCAGCATCAGAGCCAGTGCTCAAGGAATAGCCTTGGTGGAGTATTCCTATGTCCGAGCAGTAGCCACTTCGATGGGGAGAGGGCTCACAGATTCCTAGTTCTGCAAGGGTGAAGTTTGTTCCTAGAAAGGCAATTACAGACAACTAAATAATTTAAAATCTTGGGGATCTAATTTAAGTTTCAGAATAACAGAACATTTTATTTTTTCTTAATTATGATGTGTGCTAAACCCTTGTACTGAATTGCATAGAGAGATCTCTGGTGCAAAGATCTAGCAAGACTTACTGAAAACACACTGAATATACCTGAAATGGATGAAATACACAAAACAAGGGGAGATTTTAAGTTACTTATGCCTACTATTTTGGCCCCAAATAATTTATTGCTTACATATGTGATTAATGTAAAGTTAATGACAAGTGACAGTGACATGACTTGCTTTATGTTACATACGTAACCTTGTATCTGCAGGACCAGAGCCTTAGCCGTAAGGCTGAGCATTTGACTGTTCAGAAAGAAGTTCCGTTTCTCGTGCAAGACTCGAGCCTTCCAGAGAGATAGGAATTTTTAGTTCTAACTTTCCTATAGTTTCCTATTTCATAGAAAATAAGTACACATTTGGGAAAAGAGTTCACAGAGCCGAGGATCACTTGAAAGAATGCAAATCTATCAGTGCTGAAACAGAAATCTTGTCACCAGTTTTGCATTTTCATACTGGGTGAGACTGGTAGTTTAAATATCTGCTATAGAAATTGAAACATATCTCAATTATTGTAATTATTTTCTACCTTTATTCATCATATTCAATAAGAAAGCGTACATTAACACCAAAATCAAGAGGTCACTGGGTTTAAAGGCAAAACTTTCAGGATCAAAATCAAAACAAGACATTTAGCACTTAATAACAACACAGTGGACAGTCATATGCATTTTTAAGGCACATAGAGTCCCCCACGGTTGACAGAAAGTATAGACATGCTGGTTGATTTCTGCTTATGTATTTGCTTCCTACGTGAATGAACAGGACTGTAAAGAACTGCATGTGGAAATATGCTCTGTCTTTAAGGTTATCTAGGTTTTTGAAAAGCAGTGACTTCAGCTTCATTACAATGGGCTACAAATGAAAAATCAGGACAGAATGAAGTGACTTGCAGTATAGCTGACAATAATTTAATTCACAACAAAACTACATCTGTAGTCTGTGATTCTACAATGGTATTTGTATTTTGTCCAAAAGCAGTTTATATTTTCTCCTCAAGTGTCTTCCATTAATAAAGACATATAATCAATTTGGTTTATTTATTTAAATATCACTTCTTTCTCAGTTGAGCCAGGACTGCTTCATCTCTATGTCAGCCCTCTCAGGTCCCATATCCAGCTGTTGAAGTGCTTTGGATATGGGACACTTTCATAGATCTACAGAAAGTAAAACTAGGCTCCCAGCTTAACTTTTATAGCTAGAGCTCATCAGTTAGGGAAGGCGATGAAAACTGATGTCTTCATCCAGTGATGACTAGACAGGAATACCAAGCACAAGGAGAGGGAAGGCATGCTTTCCTTCACCCCTGGGTTAACCAGTACATGGGCCAGCAGCAAGAGAGTGGCCAAAAAGTAACAATGACCAGATGCTTCTAGCAAAACAAAGCATTCATTTGCAATATTTAAAAATAGTACAAAAAGGCTGACATTAAAAAATGTCAGCTCTCATCAACACCAAATTAAACCAAACACTCCTACTCAGGAGTACATTTTAACTTGCTTTCCAATTTCTAATCTAGTAATCTTAAATTCAGTGGTTTATTCATCAGGAATGAACTGAACAGTCCTAAGTATGAGCCTTAATGTGCATCAGTCCAGAGTTTTATTGTTGTTTTAAAGAACCCTGCCATGACACTTGGAAGAAACAATTATTTTTAAAAGAAAATGCAAAACTTCATCAGGTCCAATTTCAGTAGAACATATTTAACAAAAATAGCTAATGAACATCTTGGTTTTGCCATATTAGCAAGCCAAAGTTACTCAAAAAAAAAAAAAAGTCAGAATGAACCCCAAACATAAAATATTTATAGAAAAAAATGTGAACCGCAACCTACTAGCACTACACTTTCATGCCCACACAGGTAAAATGCATGCTGACATTAGACACACATCAAGAAAGTGAAGCTTTTAAAGTTTTCTTGTTTGCTGGTGGCATAAATGTCTACAAATACATACCAGTTATGAATATATTAGCTTAATTAAGCTGTTTTACATACTCGGCAAAACAATTTAATGATATTCTGTAGAATTTAACAGACATTACAAGCTCAGACAATTTCACTCTGATTAGCATTCCGTATTGGCATAAAAAAATCTAACTATAACATCTGATGCAAAAAGTAATCTTTAGAGAAATTCTTACTTCATTTGTCTGAGGAAAATGGCAAATGAACTGCAAGTGGAAGGTAAATACAGTAGTCATGGAACTCGTTCATCCATTATAGTTTTGTAATGTGAGAATCTAAGAGCTTCCAGAAACATGGATACAAAAATTGACCAACATTTAAATGTTACAGAATTGGATCAGATCAACTTGAGAACACAAATGGAACCAGCCTACTTACTGAGCCTCTGGAGGAGGATCTTCCATGTTGCTTCTCAGAAATCTCCTCACAGTCTTACAAAAGAGTATCTCAAGCATACCTATTGTAGATACAAAGTATCCCAGCGAGTCCCTGCTCTAACAAAAAATATTCTTCTCACATGGACTCTAAATTCAATTAATTTGCTTTATTAATTTTCAATGTTTGCTTCTGCAAAACATTATTTAGGAGTGGTCTGCAAGATGGCACATGATGGCAGAATAACTTGCCCAAGAATCAGATGTTTCCCTTCCTCACTTTCTGACTTGTAATTATTCTTAAATATGAATTCACTGATCTTACAAGTTTTGTCTATGACCTCACTGAATAGATTTTTACCCATGTGTAACCCAGCTTTTCTTAATTTTACTACATTGTCTCAAAATAGTCACGTAAGAACTTGAGATGTTTTTCCCATCTTTATACATATATAGATCTTATATAAGGCATTTTTCATATATATTTTATAACTAAATATGTATAAATGTATCCGTATTTATACCTATCTATACCTGTGTGTACATAGGTATTTTTAGATATATATATATATATACACACATACAGGTATAGATAGTTATAAATATATATATATATATACACACACATCTTCACTCATTCATTTTACCTGAAAATCTGATGAAAAAGTTAGAGAAATATTACCATTATGTTCTCTACGCCTTTTCTTGATCTGGATTGTGTTCTCCTACGTGTCTTATTTCCCTAAAACCATCCATATCTCTTGAATAACATATGGACTGCTTTCACTTTGATAATATTTTCTTGCTTGCTCAGCCACAATTGCACATTAAGGGATTCATGGCATTAGTAGACCACTGCTGTAAATTCAGATGGAGGATAAGTTTGGCTCTGGAGGCGCTGATATCATTTATCCAATTCATAGCATAAAGAATCCTACTATTGCTTTGGAATAAAGTATCTTCACATAAACAATGAGAAAATACTTAATTCCTTCCATATTTTCATGCCCAGTGGTGCTGACAGAATACTTCCTGCTGGGATCCTGCTGGCAGCAGGGTCACCACAATCAAGGGCAGCCTTCCTCTCCCCAGTTCCAGTACAAACCACAGCCCCTGGATGCTGGTGTGAGGAAACTCAGACCCAGCCTGGCCTGGGGATCCAACATTTCCCTCTAAAAGCATCTTCCTCGTGGCTCCACAAGGAATTAGGAGACCAAGCAAATCAAGACCTCAAAGAACACCACCCAGGCAGGCAGCACCTGCTGTTTGCCATACCCTGGGAATTCAACTTGTGCTGTTGTGCATTCACAGAGGGAAACCCAAACCATGAGCTGAAGCGCACTACTAGCAGCCAAAGCAGATAGATGGCTTCTTAGAGTGTTATATACCGCATGCTGTCTCTAGGGTTTGTGAGTAACTCTTGGGAGCTGAGAGCTTCATTTGTGAAGTAGGGATGAAATGTGAAGCTGGGATCCATTCTTGCATATTCTGAACCTAAGGGTATTTTCTTTCAGGTTACTGTAGCATCTACTACACCGCTGGTGGCACTAAGTAAAAAGAGATAAATAACTTCTGATCCTTATTGGTTGAAAAGAAAGAAATCTTTCCCTTGAAGACAATGCCACCAAAAAAAAAGATTTTTATTTTTTTTAAAGTGTGTTTTTTTTTTTGTTGTTGTTTTGTTTTGTTTGTTTGTTTTTCCTCTTTGTATGTAATGGAGCTTACTAGCTTCCATCCCCATTCCCTTCATCTCCACCTGCAAAAATCACTAGACCATATCCCTTAAAGCAAGGCAGTTAATACCATCTGCTCCCTTAAGGCGTATGTAATCTCTGATGCAAAAATAGATTGGTAGTGTACAGGTTTAGAAGTGTAATATAATGTTGTATACTTCATCATCATGCCCATAATCTACAAGCTGTGAGCAGTCTCTCAATAGAGTAGAAAAGCTTTGTTTTCCTTTTAATTTATGTATGACTAGTATATCTTTCAAGCTCATTTTCTTTTAAAGCAATTTACTACATAAGTTATTTAGTATACAAATACTCACTAAAAGTGTGATTAATTCAATAATGTGCAATTCTACTTATCCCAGCTAAGACTAGAAAGCATTACCATAAAATAAAAGGTTATTTTCACCTGACCTCTAGGCAGAGGTCTCATTTGGTTAATTACAAATTATAGGAATTGGCCTTCTGAAGATTAATCTAATCTGGCTGTGATCAGTACAAGATGCCTCAGGGGAAGATATCTGAAACCAGTAATGCAAAGATATGACAAATTCTCCTTCAACACCAGATCAGCAGTTCAAAACTGGGTTAAGTCTAAAATCAAAAGGATAAATATCACTGACATTCTTTGCTACGATAATCAATTTACAAGAAGATCAGATTGTTGTTTTGTTTTGCTTTTTACATTTAAGATATTCCATCCTTTGTCAATTTTTTGGCTGTCTTAATAGCTACACTGATTTTTGCTGGCATGAGTACCACATTTGAATGCCAATCTGTGGTATATGAAGAGGTCATTCTTTTTAATAAACTCTGATGTTCGCTTCTTAATTTTTTTCTCAATTCTGTACACATTCATTCATTATAATGACAGGAGAACAGATGATTACAATCTCCTTTTTTTCCACTTATCGTATATATTTTTAACATTTACCCTTTTACAGATCTTCCTTATCAGATAAACAACTGCCTTCTTTTTAATCCCTTTTTGTATTTCACCCATTTCAGTAGTATACTTCTCTCACAATTACAGATCTATCATTATAAAACAAATTCCATCTTTCTGGTGGCTTAAATATACTTAAATCAGAAATATGTTTTCTGTGCAACATACAGGAATTTTAACCACCTAACCACAATTAATAGCCTCTGTGACCATTGTAATATTTGCAGGAAACATGCCCGGAAAGTTACCTCTGTTAACATTATTGATATATCCCACTTCTGAAGAAAATGCAAATTCCAATGCAAATTGCAAAATCACATGGAAAAGAAAAGGTCTTCTTTCACTGCAATGCCGCCAAGTACAGGAAATATTCCATGATTCCAGAGGTCAGGTAAGAAAGAGGAGATACTAGCCATACAACTCATCAACCTACAGCAGGTTTATGGGCTTCTTCTCCCCATTAAAACGTTCCCAAGTTGTATTATACAGTATAAACTGAAGTATTTGCCTGGACTCTTTTCCTCACTCTGTATCTATTTTCCCCTAATAGCAGTTATTTGAGAGCATGGGGAAAGGGGAATATAAACCCCTGCAGGACAAACACTGCTTGCCAAACTCTAAAACTACTGGAGAACAGTTTCCTTAGAAATTATAAAATAATCACAAACGAGCTATACTTCGTTCTAAGTTTTAAAATCCATAGCTAGTCGTTAAAAAATACAATGCTACCAACATCTGCCTGTTACTGCCTAATAAGAAGATTTGTAGATGACTTATTTTCGTTTAAGGTTATGAAACTCCTGGGTTTGCTAGTCAGGAAATTTAAACATTTTATCACTACGGCAACGTGAACTTAAATCACTTAATGATGATAAATCTTACTTTCACAAAGCATGTTTGTGACAAAGACATCAGGAAATACTTTACCGAGAAGCATCTGAATACCTCAGAGGTTTTGATGCCCGTCTCTGAGGGGCTGTCACCCAGACATCACGCACACATACACACGTAATGCCTACTATAATTTAGAAAACATTCACACTGTGAAATTCTGTTAGAATTTGTGTCCCCCAAGGGTTGGTACTGGGGCCTATCTTGTTTAATATCTTGATAACCCGAATGAGGGGATTGAGTGTACCCTCAGTATGTTTGCAGACGACACTAAGTTGGGAAGTAGGGTCGATCTGCCTGAGGGTAAGGTGGCCCTTCAGAGGGATTTTGATAGGCAGTACTGCTGGGCTGAAGCAAATGGGATGAGGTTTAATAAGGCCAAGTGCCAGATCCTTCACTTTGGCCACAATAACCCCATGCAACACTATAGGCTTGGAGCAGAGTGGCTAGAAGACTGTGAAGAGGAAAGGGACCTGGGAGTATTGATCAACGCTTGGCTGAGTATGAGCCAGCAGTGTGCCCAGGTGGCCAAGAAGGCCTGTATTACAAATAGTGTAGCCGAGCAGGAGCAGGGAGGTGATCATCCCCCTGTACTCAGCTTTGGTGAGGCCGCACCTTGAGTACTGTGTTCAGCTTTGGGCCCCTCACTACAAGAACATTGAGGTCCTGGAGCATGTCCAGAGAAGGGCAACAAAACTGGTGAGGGGCCTGGAACAGAAGTCCTGTGAGGAGTGGCTGAGGGAACTGGGATTGTTTAGTCTGGAGAAGAGGAGGCTTAGGGGAGACCTCATTGCACTCTACAGCTTCCTGAAAGGAGGTTTGGATGAGGAGGAGGTTGGCCTCTTCTCTCAGGTGCTGGAACGGCCTGCCCAGGGAGGTGGTAGAGTCACCATCCCTCGCAGTGTTCAAGAAGCGCCTGGACAAGGTGCTACAAGATATGGTTTAGTAGCTTAGTGGGTAGAATTAATGATAGGAGTATGGTTGGACCAGATGATCTTGTAGGTCCTTTCCAACCTTGTATTTCTATGATTCTATGAATTTCTAACACAGTAGTATTCAGACAACAATTTTTTAAATTCAGCAGAAACAGCATGGTTTTCTTAAAAGTGACACACCTTCTGGCAACCTCAGTCCCTTTTGCAGCAAATTGTCTGGCAGCAGCAAACAGAAATCTATACACATATTACAACACATAGTTTGAATTTGAAATATATTTTCTAGCTGCTCTCATCAATGGCAGCAAAATCCTTTAATTGTCTTTTTTATAATCCTCTTTCTGCTTTGCTTCTTTCTGACTCGGAGATCCCCAAGCCTAATACCACGATACAGATGTTTCTCTTTTTGACAGTAAGTCTGGTGACAGTTATTAATAGAGTAGCTACAACTATGCTAAAAAAATATTAAGGTTTATAAAACCAGGCATCTAACAAGATTTCACCCTAGCTCACAATATTAGTTTTCAGTTCTGCGCTCACATACTATGTTTGTAATATACTACATTGTATGTTCAGTGACTGCGGGGATACTCTCATGTCTTTTATCCTTCCTCATTCAATCTTTATATACCACATCAGGAACAAAATATTATTAATTACTTCATACCATTTTTTGCAGGTGTGCTGAATGTAGTCTCTAAGAACATCTCTAACACTACATAAGTAACTTCACCTCCTTTGAATATGAACTTTTCTCACTCCCATGTAATAGCTTTTAAACTATGGAAAGAGAGACCAGAGCAAGCTCTTCTCAGGGCCCACACTAGTTCTGCCAGAACTCCACCTAAAACTTAGCTACAGCACAGCCCAGGTTAAAATGCAATTCTTTAGGGTAATATTTGATTTTCCAAGGTAGTCTTTCAATCACTGTTAACTTCTGAGCTTTTCCAAGCACTGAGGAGGAAGTAAAAGGAGAATAGCTTCAGTTAGTACAACAGGATGTGTTATTCCTACAGAAGTGTCCGTTCTGGAGGAGACAGGAGAGTGCAGGCAATTGGGCAAGCGAGTGCTAGGCTCTCCTGTGCTCTGTCTGGGCACACTTCTCTTGCTCCTTGCTGAGCAAGTGCCAGCAGAAAGCAAGTTCAGAGCAAAGCCCCACAGTCACTGCCTGTGCTGAGGCTGGGCAGCAGGGCATGGAGGCAGCTCCTTGCACACATGCTATCAGCTTTGCAGTCAAATTCCAGATCATTGCAGTGAATTTTTGCTAAGATGCATAGGCAGATCACAGCAAAAGCTTTTCCAAACTGAGAATGTCTGATTCAAAGGATGGAAAAACTTTTGTTTAACCAACAAAACGGTCACATGATGTTTGCACTGTGAGCACAACAGCGTGTTTTCTCTAACATCATTCTCAGAACTGGTCAGATATTCCTCATCTGCTTTCCAAATCACCTTTAAGTAGACAGAATACACAGAAAACTTCAGGCTGAACACTTCAGTCTACCCAAACTTTGAGATCTTATTACAAGAAATAGTAGATATCTATATCTATATATCTAACTATATCTGACATGCTAACATGCATATAAATTCTTCCTTTCTCAAAGAAACTATTGTCTCCTCCATTAATCTACATATTTCTAATGAAATGTAACATTTATCATTTAGAAGGCCATGACTGCTCTGTGATCAAAATCAAATTAAACACCCACAGGGTTTCCTGGGCTAAACATGCACAATGCATACCTGTATTTGCATAAGTATGGCCCATGTCAGGGATGGCTTCCTGGGCAACCTCCAGCAGAAGGAAAAAAACTCTGCTCTGTTTTGTTCTACTTGGTGTCTAGACAGACTATGAGTATGGCCAGTCATCTGACCCAACTCTAATCTGATTTCCTGCATTTTTATTTATTTATTTAGTAAAAGTGACAAGAAAACATGAGAAATGTTTGATATTTAAGATTACAATAATATGCCTTTTTTTTTTTTTTTTTTTTAAACTTTGTGAACAAGACTGGAAATGCTTCCACAGATCTGATAAAAGACATTTTAGCAATCTGAACTTAGTTGTGTCACATTACTCATGTCAAAATACATTGACAGAACTACAAAGTTAACAACTGGGCTGTTGTACAGCAGTGAGGAATAGCATAGACGAACTTCCACAACTTAAAAAGACTGAAAACAACCCACAAAAATTTTTTGGGGGGTGGGGGGGGGGGAAGAATGGCAGAAATTCTCTTCTTTTCATCTGTGAAATGAAGTCAACACTTTTCTGTCAAACTATCATTAACAACTGTCAAAAAGATCCAACTTGACTCTGCAGTGACAAGTACTGTATTTGTTGGGATAAAATCTGCACCCATTCCCAGCTGAGTACTGTGACGCCCCAGCAAGAGCACGGTTATCAATTATTACAATTCCCTTCTTACTATTTTTTCCTTGCACAAAGTAGCAGAGGAAAAACAGAACAGGAGGCTTCATGGCAAAACAAACGATGTTCTTAAAGTTCCCAACAAACTTCTATACACTTCCTAGCCCTGGTTTTCTTTTGGAAAAAGAAAAAAGAGCTCTAGTTTTCTTTTTCCACCTATGAAGTAGAATCAGACAACATATTTTCTATTCCCAGTCCAAAATGGCTCAACTTATGGAGCAGTTTTGTTACATGTCTGTTTTCTTTTTGGAGATCATGAATTTCTAAATAAAATTCACAACAGAAACACCAAAATTATAAAGTATATCCTGCATTCATGTTCATAAAGCCACAGCTACCAAAGAGGAACACAGAAAGAACTATTTGCAAATTGCTTTTTCAAGTTAAACAACGTGTTAAATCAACACCTGACAATATATCCTGTTACACAGGCAAAGTATCTTCTAACTAAAGGGATATGAACTATGACTCTACAGAAGATGCAAACTTCAAAGAGGACTGTTTTGAAAACAACATAAAGAGAATGAAGTGCTATGCCAATAGAGAGCAGCTAGCATTCAGTACCTACACTGGCTGTCCATCCTTCTGATGTGCAGTTAGGCTCGCATGAAGATACAGACCATGGTACCCACACAATCTAAAATCTCATTTTCCACTTCTACAAAGGGTATTGGTCATTTGCATTCCTGTCTAGCTCACAAAGGCACCAGTCTTCTATTGCAAAAGCAATCTTGGTATGTCAGAAAAGAACAGAGAGTTCTCTGTTGCCCATAAATATATAGATATGAGTACCTGTGGATAAGATCACTGTATGGCTAGTAATCTTCATTGATACATGAATCTGAGTTTAATTATTAGAAGAACCTGTGTGAAAATCTGTAGGAAACTACCAGGGGATAAATTAGCCTGTGATAATTTGCTGAATTCATGCTAAGCCTTTTATTTTTATGCTGTTAAATCAAGATTTAAAAAGCAACAAAAATAAACCACTGTTCATGACTTGATAAATAAACTGTGCTCTCAAGGAACAGTACAAGTCAGAGTAATAAGCTTTCATGCCTTCATAACTGTTTAATTGGGAACTCTGGAAAAACCTGAATCAGCTGTCATCACAGATGAAACCTTAATTGTTTTCTTTTATACCTTGCTTCACAAGTTAGGAACATGGATACTCTATATTTTATGAAGGTCCCCAGGCACTTATAAAGATTTCTTAGCACTAGCAGCTGTCAGCTGTTTAGTCACAAGGAGCTTCTTCACTGTAAACATCATGTCACCTAGAAATAATGGCAATAGAAATTGCACCCTGTACAGTAGAGTAAAAGAAGTTTAAACCATTACTTGGGGCAGAACTTCAGTGTTTACATTCAGAATAATGTTGCTCATAACGGCTTTCAGCAATGCCAAAGATGTCAGCCTTTAACTCTGCATTTCTAATCCTGCTAGGAGGACAATGGGAACACCAACACAATGACTTTGAACAGTGACAAAGAAATCCATCTGAAGTGGAAAGATGAGTTTCTTTGAAATCTCAAACCCTCTGAATGCAACACCATCTGAACTAAAAAGCAAAAAGCGACAACAACAAAAATGTTAAACAAATCCATATGAACTTTATGTCAAACTTAAAGGGTAATGAAATTAAAATTATCTGAGCACTATAATCTTGACCCCCAAAAAATAAAAAAAATGCATAACAATCAGGTACCAAGGAAACAGATTAGGTGCTTTGAGACAATATACCTACTACAAAACAGACAACCATAATTTCTGTTATTCATCACTTGCATGCATTTTATGAAGAGGTCCGGAAATGTCTTTATTTATTTGATTGAATTATAAATTGCTTTCAGCTTTTCATTTTTAATCCTAGCAAAATAATTAGTTATTTTCATGGCCAGTCAGTTGTGGTATTATAAATGGAGCAGTTGGCACCAATTCAGATTATTATTGGTCCTGAACTCTGCTACACATGAAATATACACCCTTAATACAGGATTTCTTTTATCTACCAATGACTATAATTTGTAGACTGAATATACAATTGTGAATGCAGAAACCAAGCACATCCTGGCCTTTCTGGCATGTACAACGGCTTCAATGTTATAGGCGACAGCACACAGATCCACCAGTTCCTCTGCTGGAACTTACTGGTCTCACCAAGCTTTCTGCAGAGCTGTGCAAGGAAGAAATACGACCTCCTTCCATGCACATCTTTTCCTTTCCTACAGTGTATTTTCCACACACACAAAACATGCTTCTGTTCTTATTGTCTTTTTGCTATTCACTGTATTCCCAAATGCAACATCTTGATTGTAGCCTGTTGCACTTGGGCGACCGTGCTGGCAGTTGCATGCTGTTCCCAAAATTCTCCTCCTGACCTGGGAAACATAGCTCTGCGTGGTTACTGCAATCTGTTTCTCTGATTATTTATTTTTCCATCTAAATTTCTGCCTGTTCCAGTGTTTTAGAATTTTAGCTCCTGATTTTTTAATTTGCATTTAGATTACCCTTTCCCTTGTTCTTCAATGAAGAGAAGTGAAGATTTGTATTATGTGCTAATAAATAGGTCACAGCTTATGTTTTTTCTAACTTTCAGCTGTATGCAACAATGTCTCTGTTTTTATAAAACTCAATTTTAGTAGTAAAGCTATAGTCATTGACCTTTTGTTGTCCTTTCCCCTCCATCTTAGTCTTAGATTTGAAGGACTGCTGGCTTGGATTTTAATTTGGTTAATGACAAAAAGCGGACTCAAACATGCCAAGCAGTAACAGTTAAGCTCCAACCATCACTTCAGCACTGAATTTAGCTGGTGAAGTTGAGTGAACCTTCTGAAGAGGCAATATCAAAATGACCCAATTAAAAGTATGGTTTTGTCAAATCATTTATGTGTGGGAAACTGTTGACCCTGATCTTAAAAACTGATTTTCTCCACTAGGTCATGATAAAAGGACATTTTTTTACTATAATTTATAAATGACAATAAATCAAAAAGCCTACTTAAACTAATATTAAAATTTTACTTATTAATTTTACTTCCATGAAGAATACAGATGCAGCACAGTGACCGATCTTCTCATTGGTCCCCATGTCGGGACATTTTTAAAGATGAAAAACGTGAAATAAGGAAAAGAGACATAAATACAATTTTTTCAAATATTAGAGGAGTACAAACAAAATCTCAGTGGAGGAATGATTTCCATTTGTCTCACTGAAATGCTGACTCCTCATGACGATACCTTTAGTATCACCTATAATTCATTAAATCACTGCTTATCAAAGCAAATAGAAAAGGAAATGAGGGAACTATCTATTTAACAGTGTTCCAATCATGACACCTTGAACAGGGTGTTCCCTAGGCGATCAGCCTTCCTCCATGGTCTGCTTTATAGAAAGATATTGAAGAGCTGAATGTATGTATGCATGCATGTTTTTATATTTGTATATGTATATATATATACACATATGTATGTGCATAGCACAGTTAACATTTCAGTAACACCTTAAAGCTGTTCTTAACAGCTCTGACCGTTCATGACAACTTAACTTTTAAAGAAAACAGAGTAAAGTAACTTCAGGATTTGGAGATGTAAAGACGTTGCAGTTGCGCTTTTGCCTGACTTAACCACCTCTCTGAACTGCACTGACAGGTAATTCAAAGGCCAGAGAAGCTCAGCAGAACTCTCCTTACTGTGTTTCAGGTGTCTGTGTCCCACAGAAGTTTCACAGTATCTCAGAGAGGACCCTGCCCTTTCTCACCAAGTTGGACAGCAGTCCTGTGAACATTATCATGCTATTACCTCACTCCTAGCAACTCGTGCAAGTAATCACCTTCCCCTTGTCTCACATTATTAAGCTTCTGATACATTCCCTTTTCTTAACAGCTTATACTGATGTCTCCCTGGTTGTGTCTGAGTTGCAGACAGATACTGTTCTTGCTTCTTCTCTTAGGCTGGAACAATGGAGTTTCTTATTTGGGACTGGGAGGTCACCAGAGGAGAGGCATTTGTCACAGGCTGCTACCTAATTAGTGCAACAGCCCCGAACTTCCTGATGCAGCACACAGCAAACAACAGTAATTGCATCTGAAGTAGATAAAACAAGATGCTGCCTTTATGTTCCTTCTTTTTCCATTTTTTTTAAACTCCTCCAAAACACTGTGATCAATAAATGTTTGATAAACACATAAAATTACTATTACTTTAACATTACACAAAAGACGCTCTTACTGCATTTTTTTTTCTAGATGTCATGCTTAGCTAGCTTCTTCCAGAAGGTACATAACTAAGGCTATCAATAGGCAGCTATTCTACCGAAGAACCAGTTGTAATAAAAGCAATTTACTGCCAAACCCTTCTCCCTTGCTTAGCTCTGTATTAAATTTCCCAAGCCTAAAACCAAAACCTTAGTGAGGCATTAACATCAGCAGCTATCACAGTAAGCATTTACAAAGAGCCAGACCAAAATCTGGTTCATTTGAAAGAGAGTTACTGTGCAGGTTGTGTTATCTGACTATTTTTAACACACGCGTCATCTTACTTTGTAAGAGCCTTTCCTTGCTTTTTAAGTGCCTTGCAGATCAGGTGGAACGCACATCTCTCTGATAAAGGTCAAGTATACCTAGGTCTCATCTGATGCCTTTTATTTACTTATTTTGATTTTTTACTTTGCAAATTCAAATTATAGCTATCTTTGGGTTTAATGGAGATTACATTGGATTGTTCATTCATCCTGTATTAGGATTAATTAGGACCATTTTTAACCTAGCAACCATTTGCAAAGAAGGATTTTAGGCTAGTTTACATATTTTCTTTTCAGCTATATGGGTGTGACAGGTGGTTTTCAACCTAAAAACACGCCTCTTGTGTAAAGGAGTATGAGACAGGTATAGGCAGCACTGAAAACTAGTGGTGGATAAATCACCTCTATCCTGCTTAATGGTTACTTCTGGATGAGAGCGCTTGTCCATTCTGCTCCCATTTTCTTTTTCTGTTATGTGAATATGGACAAAAATACCATGGCTGTGGAGTACTGTTGCACATTTCCTGCCTGTGGCCTTTCAGTCACTGTCTTATCTGAAAAAAAAAAATTGTTTTCTTAATTACTGGTGTGACAGAGTGCATCAGCTAAGCTGGCCAGTACCTTCAGATGGCTTAAGCTACCGTGACAGGCCCTGGATACTTCACAGATTTATCCATCACTTTCAGAATGATGAACCTCTGATTCAGCTAAGCATATTAAAACATGCCAGCACATCTATTTAAATTTCAGATTTGTGGTTCTCAAAGTCATCTAGTTGCTCTATTTTCTTCTTTGTCATCTCCATCATTGGAAAACTATCCTTGATTTAAGTTCTACAAGTTTCCTTTGCCATGGAAATCAAACACAGAAAATGTTTCATGGCATTTATTTTCTCCTTTGGTAGACTTGTTTTTAATCAGAAATTGGGCAAACAATGTGCATGGATATGTAATCAAGGGGAGTGGGAAAGGTAAAAGAAAGAGTTCCCAATCCAAACCACTGAACAACCCAGAGGTTTCCAGGAAATCTCTGAGCTGGAAAGTTAAAGGAGAAGTCTACAGATAGATAATCAGAAAGGTAGAGTACCAATCAACCATGTTTATGTAACTCAATGTAGGAAGTCCACAGGATCTAGAAATCAAGTTATTCATAGTCAATTCTGTTTGCTGTACAGGGAAAAGATCCTTTTTTTTTTTTTTTTTTTTTTTTTTAAGGCAGAAAAATGATCTGCAAAAAATCATTAAATGGCCTAATCATAAGAGGGCCTGATAAAAATCAAGTATTGATGTAATCATATTCCAGTTGATCATTTTAAAAAAATTACTTATATCTAAAAACATGTTTGAAAAATTAGCCTTTAAGTCAAGCTGCTTTTAAAATTAAATGCAGGATAACATGCATGGACATAATGTACTACGCATCCTCACAGAGTACTCACCCAAGTAATGCTTAGGCACATATACTGTGCATGGACCACATACATTTAGAATTTTGTAATGTGATTTTGCAGGCTGGAGCTCCCCTGTTAGCACTGTAGCCTACATGCCCTCCCTCCGGTGGGACTGGCTTGACTACAGTCACAATCTAGCCACAATTAGTAAATCCTGACTTAAGAGAGAAGGTAGCAGAAAACCTGTGAAACAGTGATCATCTGGCATATGCCCTCCTCTAGTTTAACTATATTAAAATGAGAAAAAAACACTGTCATTTTGTTTCCACTTTACCTATCATTGTCTTTTTTATCTTTGACCTATTTAAAATGACTTCCTTCTTCAGAGTTCTACTGCAGGCACAGCACGCAGCAAATGGGTAACACTGCTGAAAATTTATTTCCATTGCAGGGTAATGTCACTGCTATTCTTTTATCACTTCTTTTATCAGCAAATTGCCCTTTTTTGGAGGGGGGAAAGAAAACTACAGAAGTCAGCTTTTATGAATGCCCAAAGCCTTCAAAATTAACAGTGAGAACCTTGTGGTCACTGTATACTGCTGTCTTACGAGCAGATGTGGCACTGTTGAGTTTTGGTATTAAGTACAGTCTAGCTTCTTTTCAGGCAAAGAACTATTTATCTACTTAACACAGAACATAGCCAACTTTTGTAAGTTTCATATATTACATTTATTTCAAAATGCTTGGCATTATTAATCCTTTTTATATTGTTAATATAAAGATTCTGCTTCAAAACCTTAGAAAACCAGAAAGTTTATTTTTTTCTCTTTTTTTTGCATTGCATGCACTGATGAACTAGCCTGCTCAGCAAGCATTTAACAGATTAGACACTTGAACATGGTTTCAGGCAATGCTCTCTCATGTTTCTGCGTATTGCCTGATAAACACTTCAAAGTAAACCGCTCATAAATATGAAATGAAAAGCCGAGAAGTCGTTATGCACAGCTTTGAGATACAAATCTCTTTATTCCCCTCTGAAGTGGAGTTTGATTGACATAATGAGTCATAGATCCTGTCCAGGGACACACTGCCTTATCCCCTTTTCCTCAGGAGACAAGGAGTCTTTAAAGAAATCCACTTCAGAACTTTCTGACAGACAGCTACAGAAAAGTTCAGCACTGCACAAATTTACTGTTTTGTATTTAATACCTACTTTAACAACTATGACATGTGTCAGAGATTGATTCCAAATCCACCAACAGGCCCTTATACATGCAACTTTTCACAGAGGCCAAGGCCAGGATGTACTGCATGTCTCATTACCACGCATGGCCACGCAGGCCCTGGACCTGCACAGTGAGGATTGGCCTTGGGGGCAGCAAGGACGTGCTGGCTCGTTACCATGCCATGCACTGCTATAGGTCCCCTTGGCAGCACAGAGGACAAGTGACCACACCTCTCCCACAACAGCTATTGCTAAGCCTTTGACAAAGAAAGGGCTGAACCCTTCTGCTTTTCCTAGGCTGCTACCCAGTGCCTCGTTCCCTCATGTAAGCAGCTCCGTGCTGCAGAAGCGCCTCTGGCAGGCTGGTGGCACAGACCCTGATGCTGCCTGACCCTGACCCTTTGCCTCAGGGTTGGGGAAGAGGAGGCAGCCAGGGGACGCCACCACCCAGAGAAGTCTGGGATGCTAAGCCCCTCCTGAGTTAGTGCATATTTCAGGTACAGACCACCTATGGTCACTCCCTGTACTTCACAGGTCTGTGCTGCGAGGTAGATAAGACTTGCAGGCGAGAAGGAACAGTCATATCATCCAGCCTGAAAAAACTCCAAAATATTAGCTTAGATATTGTTGTTAATAAATGAAAAATTTATTTGAAAAAACTATGGCATGTGTAATTGCTTGCTGTTGCTATTCCCCAAAAAGCCTACCTTTGAGCCACCACAGTGAAACTGCTCATCAGCAGTGCTATAAACAAAATTATGGAGTAATAAATTGCTACCCTACAACATTACATTCACAACCTGCATTTGTAGTATTTGTGAAGGTTTTTAAAATGAATACAATAAATTTCTGTCTAAACTGAGATGAGACTGCTGGCACTTTATTTGCTAGCCATACTGTATGTATTAAATTATGTCTTTACTGGCTTTCATCAATTGCTACTGTATGCAATAACCATACATAACGTATGTAAGATCTGCCATTCACAACTTCACTTCCTTTTGTTGATAGTAGTGCTATTATTAATGTCAGATGAGCCATTAATAAAAATAATAGCATAATACATACATTGTTAAGACTTGAAAAAGTAACAGTAAAAATTAGCTTAATCCAGGTGTTCAAAACGCACTCAAATTTTTATTTTGCCAATAAAAACGTAAAGGTTAGTATCTAGAATACAGTGAAACAACAAAATGGTAAAATGAAAAAATATTAAAAGAACTGTCACGTTACACGCAAACAATGAAACATTCAGTTCTAGTTTCACAGCAGAAGACTGATAACAAGACTTAGAAGTTTAAGATGATGAAAAAGCTGCAATATGATATCACTGTGGGTCCACAAAGAGCTCTGCTGTCTCCTCCTTCCCATATAAAATCAATGACACAGATTATCAAGACATTTTTCCCTCTGAAACATGTATTGTTATAAACTTTTACTATTGCAGATTTTGAAAATTTCAAACACTTTTTCATCCTGCCAACCATACTAACAGACATTCCTCTACTGGAAATGAAAACCTAAGTGAATAAATTAAGAAATAGATACCATGAGCAGTCTTGTTCCTCTGCTGTATGTGATCATTTACATCTCAGAAGTCAATAGTCTGCACTGGCTTTTCCAACCACCAGTAAGCAATATATATTTATATCAAAACACAAATACATCAATTACAGCAAATACTTGGCAAAATGAGAAAGTATTGAAAAAGACAAGAACTAAATCAAAGCTTATGACTATAAACAGCCATTCTTCAGTTTTGCAGTTGTTGATAATGGATTGCCCTTTCTATGTAAATCAAAAATCTCTGGCCCAAATTGCAACCACTTGTAACAACTTTGAATATTTGAGGGGAATCATTAGCATGCATACAACTACGGAACTATGGGAAAGCTTCTTGGCACATATCTGAAAAAACTGTCATGTACAAATATTAATTCTTACACATGTATTATTCCAGTGTACTGTTGATAGATCACCACACTGAAAGGCAAATGAGGCATCTGAAATATTCTGAATTACTTAAAAGTCCTCACAAGATCTTCTGCAGCACTGACATTTCATATGCAACATAACCAATATTAGATGTGTGAGAAAAATTAATAATTCAAAGAAAACTAGACACTAAAATAAACCATTCTTTTCAATGAAAACTACATCAGAAATACTTTTTTTTTTTTTTTTTTTTTTTTTTTTTTTATTTACACAATTTTTAAATAAAGAGATTATACCTCTATTACTGAGCTTTCATTACAAGGTGTGAAATATTTTGATAGGGCTTCAAGCAGCATTAGGTATTCCAACTAGGTCCAGAAAGCACAGCTGTCAGTCATACCCCTGGCTCTGTCAGTCACTTCAGCACGCAGAAACCAAGCTGTCTCCAGGATAAGTGCTCCTCGGAGATCTGCAGTTGCTGCTTGACCTACAGCTGAAAAGCAAGTGCTTCACTCACTAGATCTATTAGCCCTTTGACTTCATTCATTCACCAGCTAATATAAATACATTGCTGAAGTGAGTGATTAATTCCATTTCTTCAGAGAAAGTGCTAAATTTTTGCAGCCTCTGGTATGCCTATCCATGGAGGTTCCAAAACATTCATCTAGTTAGCTATTAAGTACAGAATTTCAGTTAGAAAACTAGTAATAGCCAGCAAGTTTTTTGAGGTTTTTTGTGTCTTCACTCAAAGAACACCCTCCCTGGTTGCAGTATAGTTTCACCCACAAGAGACACTAAAATAACACTCATCTCTATCTATCAGTAAGTAGGTATCTCCACACTGGAGGCCTGTAAACAATAGCTCTGTTGTTGCTAATGGAACAAAACTTCTATTGAAGATGACAGGAGTTAGACAATTTAAAAGAGGGGAACAAACTCCAGAATCCTTATGCACGCACTATTGAATGCAAGTCTTTCCTGCCAGTAAGGGAGGGAACCAACAAATATTTAAAGGCACCTAGGATATCAATGTATAACAGGGAATCCTGCAGCCATTCCAACCTAAAAATCTGGGAATCTGACATTCATATTAAAAATTTAGGATATCCATGATCCATATAAGGCAGGTATGGATGTGCCATATATGGCATGAGGACAAAAATACTGAACAATGCAAGTGTCCAACCTAGAAAACTAAGTTTGATTCTGATTGATTATTTTTTCACTTATACACAGAGAGAGAAGATACATAGTCAGTTTTGATTCTGCTTTTTAAATTTAGTAAATAAGGCTTATGTTAATCAAACAATTAGAACATTAGCTGGACAAAATGGGGAAAAAAATCTACAACATATTTTGCAAGCATCTATAGGGACTTCCCTTCCTGCTTAAATCTCATTCTGTGGGGAGAAAAGAAGGAATAGTTTTTCACGTGTTATAATCAATTCTAATTTTACATACTGGAACAATTATAACTGTAAGAGACAGAACAGATCTGCTCATTCATTCACCTGAATTGCCCTAAGTTTCACTAGTTTTCAAGAAAGAAAAAAACACACAGAAGATGCATCAACCTCCTTCCCTCCCCCCCCCCAAAAAAAAAGTCTGCAAAATGTCCTTCACTTTTAAAGTTGCTGGCAATACAGGCAGTCACTCTCAAGTGTACACAGAACAGCTGCAGCTTAATTCAGAGAAATGAGCAAGAATATTTTAAACTCTGTAATTTGAAATGCATATGCTTATGGTTATGAAGAAATCTTCCCATTTATAGCATTAGCTAAATTAGCTAAAAATTAGCTAAAATTTTCTAATAGTCAAACAATCAACAATTTTGTCTCTCTGACCTTATTTGAAACCTGGCATTAAATTGGAAGAATATGTTCTTGAAGTCACGCTAAAAGTAGTACATAAATATAAGCACTTCTTTGGCTACCACTTTCAAATAAGTGCTGTAAATCAACTCTAGCACTCTCAGCTCAGGAAACAATAATTATTTTTGGATAAAAAATGCTTTCTCATATGACCTGCACCACACAGTTAAGTCTGTGTGATGGTCTACAATAACTTGAGCTTAACAAGACTTGAAGGAGGCCTTCAAGAAGACTGCGCTTCAGTGATGGAAAGCACGAACCTTCCTACACAGTATGCATTGCACTTTGCATTTAGCCCTCTGAGAGGTTTCAGGATTAAAAGACTATAGTTACCACTATTATCATTATTATTAATGGAAAATACACATGTAAAATTAGGTTTTGAACACAATGTTTTATAGTCCCTATTTGTCTCTGTGGACATATGCCATAATGGCTTTAACAGACCTTTAACACTCACAGACTAATTAATCTTTACACTCAGGACTCAGCGCTGGGTTTTATTCAGTAAGGAGCAGAAAATAGCATCTGCGGATTGGGCTTGCAAGGTCCACTGCATGAATAAATTGACAGGCTACAGGAAGCGTCAGTGTTAAACAGCTCCTCTCCTCCCCTCAGTACTCCTCTAACAGCCTTCACCAGCCACTGAAGCTTCCCTTTGCAAACTTCCTACATACAATTTATTTTTATTTCCTAAAGCGACTCTTTTCAACCTTACAGAGACTCAGTCTTCCAAATACAATGACGATGATAGAAAAAATATTACAGGGACTAGATATCACTTTAAAATATAACTGCATTTCCAACACAACCAAAGTATGCACCAGCAAATTCAGCTTTCCTATGGAGAGCACAAACGAAGCATACAAATTAATAGACCCCAGCAATTCATCAGAAAAACCTTTAGGCTTCCATTTCAAACTCAAACATGCTCTAAATATGGAAAAGCAGAGGGAAAATATTCAACTAAAAGAATGGAGAAGAGAATATACACCGTGTCATTTCTTAATAGAATAAGCTCAATCCTTACTCCTGTAAAAATAATTTTAAAGAGACTGTAAAAGGACAAGCATATAGGGGTAAATTTCCCTCATCTCAGGTACATGATACAGTTATAGTCAAAATAGCATACTTGCAGTATGGCCTTTTAGCTATAAAGCCAGGCAACTGGAACATCATTTTCAGTTACAAAAAAATGAAGTGTTAAGCGTTTACTAGTCAAGCTTCACTGATGGAGATTTCAAACAGATGAAATTATCAAGTATTTTAATCGTCTTTTCTAGTATAACTATAATGAAACCCTTGTAACATTATGAAACTCAAGAACACATTTTACTCTATTAAGCTAACTTTAAGAATAGCAAACTACTTTTATAAATATAATTATATTAGGAAACAGTCCTTGTGAACTGCAGAACAAAAAGTAGTAACAACGGCAGTACAGAACTCACTGTGGAGTCAAAAATGACTCCTTAGATCATGGTTTTATCAAGGAAGATCACAATTTAGTAAGTGTATTTCTTACAATAAAGCATTTATTTTCCCTGTGCCTACAGCAAGGTATTTGTCAGATTAGCTCTTTTTCCCTTTTAGTTGTTGGTCACTTGTTTAATGAGTCTACTTTTCACAGGAAAGAGCTATTAATTAAGGTCCAGTAGCAGGGCTCAAGTCTGCACTTGTTAATGGCTGGACAGACCCAAGTAAAAACATGTCCACTCCTACACCTCAGTCTATTTTCCTTACTCCCCTTGTTTTTCTTCAGTCATAGAAGCACATTTTCAGTCTCCCTTCATAAATTCCACAAAACCCTGCCTTACCAATGAGCCATATTCTGCTCTCAAGCCACCTCTAACTGATTTCTCAGGCTGGCAAAGAGAAAGGGAGGCGAATAAATCAGGAGACAAAATCCTCTTGTCTGCCATTGCTTGATCAATGACTGCTTATGTTTTTATCTCCCCAAACATTTTCCCATTATAAAAAGGGAAGGCTAGTAATGCTCTACGCATACGACATGAAAAAAGACTTCAAAATTTAATTGGAGTTTATGGGGACTCAACCTTGTGAATTACACTCAGGAAAAAAAAAAAAAAAAGAAAGGAAAGGAAAAAAAAAAAACTGAAGTCATTTCTATTTGATTTGAATCCCATTTATGTATGACAATATCTGCTATGTTAAGAGATACTGACAATAAGAGTCCAGATGAAATTGCAAGCATGTGAAACTGGCAGCTGGCCCTCCTCCCACCTACCTGCAATACTCTCAAGTGGAGGAAGAATGCTAGCAAACCCCATATATGTCCTCTGCTGCTTTAGAATTAAAAGAAACCCCAGCATTAATATGAAAGGAAAGGGAAAAGAGGGAAAAGAGGGAAAAGAGGGAAAAGAGGGAAAAGAGGGAAAAGAGG
>CM021777.1:3736466-3798207 GCA_011076525.1 Nettapus auritus | reverse complement strand
AGAGGAGAACGAGGAAAGAGGAGAACGAGGAAAGAGGAGAACGAGGAGAACGAGGAGAACGAGGAGAATGAGGAAAGGAAGGAGGAAGGAGGAAGGAGGAAGGAGGAAAGGAATCCAATTAATTAGTTTTGCATATGATTAACCAGTTGCTCAAAGGTCACAATTAGGCTGGCTTCCTAACTGGAAAGACACAATGCATAGGTTTTAAAAGCAGCATGGTGTAGAAATAGTCATTCTGTGAACAGCTCTATCACATTCATCATTAGCACTACTGCATTCCTAGCCCTGTCCATAAGAAAACTGTAAGTGCAAGAAAAATACAATTCCAGAACAAGAAAGAGTAGAAAAAGCAGTTGAATAATTCCAGACTATTGGCCCACTTCATCAGAAAACACAAATAATGATCCACAACAACACACCACTTATATATGACTTGAAAGGTACAGACGGGCTCAAGACAGAAAATAAAAGCTGCTCAGAGTTAAAAGAGAAACCTACCTTCTACAGCCCCCACTGCCACCGCCTTATCTTCACTGCGATGCAGTTTCGTGGCTAGGAAAGAAAAAGCTAATGGCTTCCGTGAATTGAAAACTGTATTACATACAAGTCAAAAGTAATGTAGGACTGGATCTAGATGGTATCATATGTGCCTTGATTACTTTTACTTCATATACGTGAAATGAAAAGAGACAGTGACCCTGGGACCTAAATTTGTTAATGGCACCTCCAAACTGAAATAGTAACCCTTTTTTTTTTTTTTTTTTTTTTTTTTTTTTTCTCCAGTAGAAAAGAAACTAATGATAAATTACAACATTGAGGGCATAGCAAAGGACTTTGAATCATGTTACTTCATGTTGTTACATCTGTTATGGGGAAAAAAAAAAGGCATTATCAAATGAGTAATAATACAGGTCAGATCATTTGTTCTTCACAGTACGGTGTCACTGAAGTTTTCATTTATATTCAGCAATTAGTTTTATTCAGAACTAACCACATTATTATTTGGAAACTTTTGAACACCATGCTCTCCCCCCTCATTCCGTGATACCGGTTTGGTAGCTGAGTGTCATTCACAGCTGTGGCTTTGATATGGGAACAGGAGCTTGTCTTCACCTGGACTTCTGCATTGAGTTGCTACCTTAAAATGATTGATAGCCAAAGCCTTTATAAAACTGATTTCTTTAAATATAGCCAGGTAAAAATTTAACTGTACAAGCCCTGAAATGTTAAGAAGAAAATTTGAATATTAAACTAATAAATATAGCTCTATGGGAACTTCAGTTTTTAGAAACATAGTAGCTTAACTTCAATGTAATGGCTTCCAAAATCTATTAATGAAACTGAATTAAGTTGACTAAAATTCTGAATAAGAGTGCCCGCAAAGAGAATTAAATAGTTTAGCCACTATTTTTAAACCACTATGATGACTTTTTTTTTGTCAGTGTCTTCATTTAGATATGCTTACAGCTTAATTTTCTTGGAGGCACTGATAATTATAAGTATTGTCTCTACATAAAACATTTTGACTTTTATGAACAGATTTTAAATTAGTTATTTATGTATGGATGGGTTTGTTTTGTTTAACCATGCACATTTAAAATTACCTGGAATTCAAAATAACTCTTGCATGCATAAAGTTCTGTGAATTCTAAAGACTTCATCAAGTACTTTATAGTTACCTGAGAGGAATTCATATTTTTTTGCTTTCTGAAAATAAATGGGTTGAAGAATAAACTCCTATCCTCCATGAACAGATGAGGCTGGGCAGCCATACATATAAACTATACTTATACTACATTTAGCATTGCCCACATTTAATCTACATCATGCTTTGCAAGTACACTGAAGTATCACACAGAGAAGAGTTCTGGAAGACCCTCGTAGCCACTTGTTACCCCCCATGCTACAGACAGGAAAACAGAGCTCATCAAAGAGTGGTTGCCTAATGTAGGATTATTGGCCAAAGTCCAGCTTGAACTCAAAGTCTGCATGCAAACTGTTTTATATCAAGGTTGGGTAGATAATTCTCTAGAAGGAGTATTTCTTTTTGACAGCAGAGAGGTGCACTGAATTTCAGAAAAATAAACAAAAACAACAACAAAACCTCGAAGCAAGTTGATTTTCAATAAGTACAATAGAAGACTTACATTGCTTAGAAGGATGAAATAATCTGAATAACCAAGTTGGGAATTCTTAGATACTTTTTTTTTTTTTTTTTGCTAAACACTGTAAATATTGCATAGGGGACTTCAAATTATACTGGCACCAGCAATATAAATCAATTGTTATCAGCATCAGTACTGCAAAGAATCATGTGCACAACTGTACACTTGAAACAAGATTTTTTTCTCCTGCACTGCAACCACAAAAGTACTCATCCACTAGAATAAATGAAAATCTCTCAGATTTAGACCAAAACACAGGCTGGAATATTTGTACTACAGCTTCCAAATGGAGAATTATTAAACAAATGGGAAAGGGAGTATACCATGCCATGGTAAATACTTTTTTCTTCCCTCGTTATAGAAAGACATCCATGCTCAGCCCAGGGGCTGCATTTGCTGCTACATCTTCTCAACAGGAAGCTGATTTATGATTAGATCTCTTGACACAATGGGACACAGCAAATATGAGAGGATTTCTGTAGAGATTGTGGTAACGTTTCTTCAAAAATACCCTTCAAAGTCTCAAGAAAACTTGCTGTCTCTGGAAGAGACCCTGAACAGTGAATACTAGGTTTAACCAGGAAGGCAAAAGTCTTCTCAAAACACACACAGTCAAGTAGTATTTACATTTTATGAGTCACCACAGTGACAAGAGGAACTTTGATTCACAATGAAAGATTCACAATGAAAGACCAGTTATCAGTGGCTTCTGAAGTCTTATTCGTGTCTATAAGTCAGAGCTATACTCCTCCTAAGACTTTTGGCATTTTTTTTTTACTCCCTTCTTCCTTTAATTTTTGTTTCTTTTCATTTTACCTTTAATCTCTAAATTGTGAGAGTCTTGCTCATAATACGGTGTTTCTTAGAGCCTACCTTTCACATTTCTTGGACTATTCTTTCCTCCTCTCCCAATCCAGCAGTGTCAGACTTCTTTATTAAATAAATTATATTAATAAAGCTGTCAAACTGCTTGAACATGAGTAATTCCTATGTTAATAAAATCTAGTAAAAGCATGTCTTTGACTTCACCTTCATCTTTTTAAATTCTATTTTGTAACAACAAATAAAGCACTCTAAGCCTTATTTTTCTAAATGATTATTACATTTCTGTGATGGATAAAGGCAATATGTATTTGCTAGCAACACTAGAAAATTAGATGAAGGCAAGATACATGGAATTAACTGAAGTGAAATTTTCCCTTGTGATGGATGGCTTAAAGTTTCACTTATCTGAAAAGTTTGTTTAGAATCAAAATAATTTGGGGTTAGTTAAGTATCCATACCAAGTAGAAAATGCCTAAGGAAGGAAAAACAACACTGAAAATATTAGCTAATGTGGATTAAAATGGATGACTAATCTAAGTGCAAGAACAGTTTTTGTTGTTGTTGTTGTTGTTGTTTGTTTTTTGGTTTTGTTTTTTTTTTTCCCTTTTCTGCTCACAATACTAGTCATGCCCCTAAGCAGCTCACTTAATCTTTCTCTCACGTGCTTTGTCTGTAAAATGGGAATGAACCCAATGTAATTTATCCCGATGGTATAATATGTGAGTTCGAGTAAGACAAAAAATAACAAAATCCAAACATCTCATAATTATTTAAATAGGATTTGGTACATCAGGATGACATATAATCTCAGCTTTAATTCTTTTCAGGAAAAAAAAAAAGAAAACTATGAATTACTTAAAACATACATTTTTCACTCTCAAGCATTCAACAGAGTTTTTTCTTTCCCCCATTTTATATCATTTTCAGCAACATAAAAGATGAAGTAGATGCATTTCAACTTTTTTATCTTAGACTTTACATCTTCGGTACCTTTTTTGATTTACCACCTTTCGCTGCAAATAAACATGCATATCAAGACAAGTTCATTATCATTTAGAGGCCTGTTGAAAAGAATAAAGAATTGCACCTTAGAGTGCCCTGGATTATCTGGTTACTAAAATCAGAACTGAATAATTTTATAGTTCATAATAATTACTTTGCTTTTCTTACTTTCTAATCAAAAAGCTTTGCCTCTTAAGTAAATAAATGTAAAGTAAATAACTTGCCTCTTAAGTAAATAAATGCCCATTGTCAAAAATACCATCATATTTGTTTCCCAGAAGTAAGAATACTGTCTAAATAAATAATATGACTACATAAAGAAAACAAGGATACAAATGCATTGTGGTGCTTCCATATATAGTACACCTGGGAACTATAGTTGAAAAGTTACTCTTAGCAAATAACAGTCCTAATTCAGAGTAAAACTCCATCTACAACTTACAAATCTATATTAAAAAATCCATTATTAATACATTTCAAATAGTTGTATAAGATATTGGATAATAATATATTACATTCTCCTGGAACAAATAAAACCAAGCTTAGCATATGGTAGTCCTGGTGAGATTAAATTTCACGTCACGTTAGCAGACTGACAGTTTCTTTACATGCAGTCCCAATGCAGAATAGTAAAATGAACAGTGTTCAAGTATATCAAAACAGTGGTGGCCAAACAGTCACAGAATCATTGCAAAAAACTATTAATGTCAGATTAAAAACTGTAAAAATTACAATGGATACTTCTTATAGTGAACTCAGATACACTGTGGATATTCATTATTAAGAGCTAAAAATAAAAATAAAATAAATAAATAAATAAAAAAGCCAGAGGGGAAGAGTTATGTCTAGCTACAGGCCCTGCAGTAGTGACATACGTTAAGCTCAGTAGTCTCGCTGAGTTCAGTCACAAACATGACAAACATGAAAAAAGGGGAAAGATATCAGAAGAGCAATTCAAAATCTACAGAAACCTATCAAAACACTGTCCACTGACTTCAGCATTGCCTAACTTGAAAAGTGCACTGAGTTAGGTACTACGTTATAACTCTGCATCAGTAAACACAGATAACTCATTCTTTCCTGTGGTCTTGATATTATATTTAGAACTGCACTAAAGCTATCTATAAAACATTTTTAAGCATATTCTTCAGAATACTCAATTGTGGACATTTTATGCTGTATTTAATTATCAGTGTAGCAACTTCTGTTAGTAGGATGAGATAATGATGGTTGAAAGTACACAATGATAAAATTGCTGTTATGACAAAATTATGTTTGGTTTATTTGCTACCCATAGCTCAAATGCAATTATAAAGAATAATAAAATACGTGGATCTGCATTTTTTTTTTTTAATAATAAAAAAGTTGGCAACAAACCAGTAAAACCTTCCACTTGTAACGTCTCAAAGAATTACTTTTTATGTTGCTTTTCATTACATGTGAATTTAAATTTTACTTTTAAAGGCACTTGAAAATTTAAATATATTTAAAAAAAACTAATTTCCATAAAGAGGTGGTCACATAAATCCTTATCCTATGAAATAACAATGTCATCCTATATCATAAAGTGTATGAAGAGTCTGAACTTTCAAAGTTGAAAAAACACAGTTACAAAATATTACATGAAAAAAATTTATGCAGTTCGCTTACTAACTGTTTCATGATTTTTTGCGTTATTTATGCCATTTTTACTTTCCCAGTCTCCAATTTTCTTTTTGATCCAAATCACTTTTGAAAGTTCTACTATGATTTTCTGGAAAACAGACAAACAAGATCTCAAAGTAACAAAAACAACAATGCTCTTCTCACCCACCAGCAAGACATGTTGGAACTTCATCCAGCTATGAAAACAAAAAACTAGTCTTCACATTGGTGCTCTTCCCGATTGGCAACCTTAGCAGGTCCAGTTTTAAGTTCAAAGTATTTTAATCTACTGGCATTTCAGTGGTCAACTTATATCTATCCCATAGAATATACAATGACCTGGAAGGTGAAATCATCATAACTACTTCATAATATTATGCTATTTTTTTCAATGCCTTAATGTTCTATAATATGCATTAATTGCTGACAAAAATTGGAAAACCACATAGTGCTTGTGAGACATTTGATTCTGTTCATCACTTGAGCATTCCTCTTAAATTCCTATTTAACGATCTAATTAATAGTTAATAAGGAAAGCTTTTTCCTTCATTCTACTTAGTTGGGCAGAACTGCTTTCCAAAATGCCAGCTGCCCAACAGCCCACACCCCAGTACCCTGCCATCACACCTGCGAATCTGGTCGCAGCACGCTGCTGCACTTGTTGGTGACTCCAGGCAAGTTGCTTCCCCTTGCCTTATTCCTCCTTTCTCACATAATGATTTCTGCAGTTCCTGTTTGTAAAAACCTTCTCATGCTCACAGGCAAAGCCTGCTATATTAAAAACTATGCACTGTTGTGAAAATTGTACATTTAACATATGGTTATTTTGCAGTCTTGCACATCTCATATAGATAGGAACTTTATTATAATGGCATTTCAGAGCAACTGCCAGTTACCAGTGCTTTTTCCTTCAGTCAGTCTGTGGTTTGAAAACCTTAAAAATAACCACTATATGGCAATATGAATTTGAGAGCTTTTGTCCCTCAAGACCTGATATTGTATTTGCATTTGTAGCCTACACACTTCTTAAAGACACCACTGAACTCAGGAATTACTAAAAAGGCTCTGTACTGAGCTAGGATTTCTTAAGGAAAAGCATTTTGCACTTTTTTTTTTTTTTTTTTCCTCCTCTCTCCAAATTAACACAAAAGCCAAATGACAATTTAAGAGTGCTGGCAGCAAGATTGTTTAGAAAAGCTCATTAGCTCTTCTTAATTTGGAAATTCACAAGCTGAAGAAGAAAAGAAGGAAATGTGTGTTCTCTCTTTCTTGCAGTATGTCTCTCCCATTGTGCTGAATATACTGAAGGTAACAGGGACATAGGGACATATCTGAACACTGGGAGCTAAATACGGTTCAGTTGCGTCACCTTCAGGTAAATAAAGTCAACCAGATACGTTTCAGCCATCCTTAAACATAGGTTGTGTGATATGTATTAAGAGCAGTGGAAGAATTAGAAGTATGAACATCCATTGTATTTGCCGCCACCACCACCCTTAACCTCCACTGGCTGGGTGCATGGAAACCCCTGGAAACACAGTCTCCCTCTTGCCTTTCTCCTGACACTGTCAGATAATGCTTCCCATGTTGTACAATAAATCATCTGTTTTCCTGGCTTACACTTCCCAAAACTAACACACATTTCTGACCATTTAAGAAGACATTCCAACCAGAGAGTGAAGGAGGAGGAGTTACAGCAGAAGGCTGGCAGGCAGGTTTCTGGTGCAGTGGCACAGTTCAGCCTGCAGCCTGTCAGATCCCAGCTGCCTCACTTTCATGACCCTTCTCTCTCAGCCTCCCTCTTCCCAGCTGCTCCCCTCCCCAATACCCTTTGTTAACCCTTTTCCAATCCTCAGGCCCCACCTTCCCTGTCCCAGAGGTCGGGCTGCCATATTCTGCTTGGCACCTTCTGTTCGGCCTGGATGCTGTCCTGGCCTACTCTGTACTTCACCCTGCTCCTGCTGCTCCACACAGGCACCTTTCCCTGCCTGCCCGAAGAGCTGTACAGCCACGCTGAAGACCCCACACCTCCTCCTGGCTTTCTCCACTTCACCTAACAACAGCCTAGGGGTGCCGGGGTCTCAGAGCTGCCTCATGAGGTCACAAGAAGAAAGCAGTACACCTGCAGCACTTGGCCCCAGCCTCACCCACTGCTCTGCCCTGTCCCCCATGATCTGGGGGGTGCCCACCCTCACAGGCAGCACCGAGGCACACAGCATTTGCCTGCACTGCTGAAAGTACCCGTATCACTAATCATATTCAGGGTACTGACTTCATTTCCACCCATGCTATTGGCTTCCCCTAGTTGTATTTTAATTCTGTCTGTAGCAATTCCTCTACACAGGCAAGAAACAAAACCCAACCTTGTATTATCATGGCCAGCTGATGCAGAGCTCCTGAGCTGTGCAGAGCAATGCCACTTGTCACCATATTACTCATCCTTTCCCTTTCCCAGTTGTTTTAACTTCACTATAAAGTGTTGTTTTTTGGGATTTTAAAAACCTGTATTTGCAAGAATCAATCTGCACTGGTTACATGTCCTTAAGAAAGGACAGCTAGCGACAGCTATCATGAAAAAATAATGAACTGGTTGTTGAATGCAGGGGAAAAAATACACAAACACATTCAAAATATTTGCCAAGAATCAAAAGATTCTTACAAAGATTTCCTTAAGAGAGAGAGAAAAAAAAAAAAAAAAAAAAAAAAAAGACACTACCACCTGCATATCCAAAAATATCTGCAGATTTCAGATTTCAACAGAAACATACAATTTCAAGCGTAACAGACTCCTTGACAGTAAGACAAGAAGCCACTTTCTACAAGTGCCCTCTCTCTCCCCTCATCAGAATTTCAGATTATGCTGTATGTTAATTTACAACCTCAAGTCATCGGAGGTTTAAGATAGCCCGTATAAAGATGTTTTTAAGCGGAACACAAGGAAGTTAAATGATAAGGATACACAGTTTGCCCTCCTACACAATAAGGTCTACTTAGGACTTTGGCTGCTCAAACTGCTATCAGGCTTCCTTTCTTTTTTCTTTTTTTCTTTCTTGTTTGTTTTGTGGCTGCCAAAGATCACACTGAACATTAAAACAAAATATTCACATATTTGACAACAGAAAAATGCCTTTTAATAAAAAGGCTGTAGGAAAGTAAAGTTTGTGTAGAGCTTCAGCTCAACTTCACCCTCAGTCTTGAAAGTTAAGGTGATAAAGGCCCTTTCCGATATGTCAGCTCTATGTGGAAAATTTCTCTCACATGAGCAAACAATAAATGAGGTATTCATTTCAAACCTCTCATTACATATGAGTAAATTATAATGTTAGACTTAATGTAGGTTTTAAACATAATAGGTACAATATTTCTTATTAAGAAAATAAAAAGCATGCTTGATATTCACTACGCTACCAAGTAACTACAAGCTAATGGCTTGTGAAGTAGTCATATGACTCCAGAGACACAGATTCTAAATCCTATTCTGAAAAACAGTATGGTAAACATGTGCAAGGGCTTAATTTATTCAATTGTTTGGTGGAAACATACTACACATTTTGGTAACAGCAAATGTTTTTACATGCTACTGTACTTTCTGTCCTGTAGAATGTTAACCTAAGTCATACAAAGAGGATCTAAAGCAAATTGCTCCCAATTTAAGCCATTTGTTTAATGTTTGCATATTCCTGGTGTGAAAGCAAGTATGTGTGCCTTTCCCATGCCTGACAAATATACTAACTACTGTAATTTCTCTTTTATTTTGAAGATAAAGTTCACAAAGAAATAGTGATACTAGGGTAAATATCTTCTAGAACAGCAATAAAATATGTTAGGAAAAATAATTTTCAGGGAAACAAATTTGAATCTAAATTAAACGCCTGTTCTGACAATCCACTACTCAACAGCTGAGCAAATTAATACTTTAGATTCAATAATTGTATCTGTACTATTAAACAATATTTGTATAGTTTACAACACAATATTACAACTGTGAAAATCACCTCTTAATTTTGGGTTTCCTTAATCTGCCAAGTCATTCTGTTTATTCTAAATAGCTCCTACGCATAGATACTCTATCTTGATCTACATCTAATAATCACGTTTTGGATTTCCAAAATTTCTCTTTCATAAATATCACATATATATGGTAAGAGGACAGGTAATCACACTTCTAGATTCATTTTAATTAATAAATGATTACTTTTTCTTAAATGGTGTACTAATATCCTTAACAGTAAGTGAGACACTGGAGAAAAATCAGATAAATCCTATCACATTCTGTTCTCACAGACTGTAGAAAAAATAAGTAAACCTGCAGATCAACAGAAAATTCACACTAAAACAATACATGAGAAGAATTTCATTAACAAAAACTGCTGCACTGATGTCCACTAAAAATACCACCTAGAGAACCCACTTTGTGGGACAGATATGCTTGGATTGAAGTATAATACTGTTATGCTGTCCAAAACTAAGGGAAGAAGATAAATTTAAGAGACTGAATTTAAGATAGAAAAGTCTGCCAGGCAGTAACAGCTTCTAAGAGCTACAAAGTCAACAAACAAGCATAAAAAGCAAAGCTGACACATTTAATAATCACAAGGCCTGCTTATTCTAAGCATCCTCTCCATTACAGTCATTTGGGATTACACAAAGTGAAAAGGCTGGTTGGGGGAAGCACAGTATTACAGTACCCGCCTCAGTTTCTACAACATTGACTTCTCAAAGCTTCCTTACATGTAATGGAGTCTCCTCAACTTCCTACCTGGGCAAATACTTAGGGGAAGAAAAAGCGGTTTCAGAGCTTCCAACGTGCATGATGCACATCCCCTCACTGTGCTGCGGCTCAGTGCAACATAAAACAGAAAACAGGTCACAGCAGTATGTCATTGGGAAAGTTAGGGTTTTCTTTATGGATCAATTCTAAACAAGTGAAGCCTTACCTGTGCAATACCAAGTCCCAAAGGCAAACTGTTGCAGAAGTGGACTTTTCCAAAAAAAACCACTACTATATTAAGCCAGTACCTCATCCCTTTGCCACAAATGTAACAAAATAGCCACTGAACAGTAACAAAAGCTTGA
Source organism: Nettapus auritus (assembly GCA_011076525.1). Taxonomy (NCBI): domain Eukaryota; kingdom Metazoa; phylum Chordata; class Aves; order Anseriformes; family Anatidae; genus Nettapus; species Nettapus auritus. Next base: position 3,787,495 of record CM021777.1, on the reverse strand, counting down.
TTAGTTTGTTAATAATAAAAACAAGCACAAAGGTTTATTTTACTTAAGAAGCAGTAGAGAAGTGGGCAAACAGATAAGAGATTGTTGCACTGAATCAGCAAGAGAGAACCATATAACTGAAGTACTGAATGCATCTGTTGTGGTTTAACCCGGCTGGCAGCTAAACACCACACAGCCGTTCGCTCACCCTCCCCCCTCCCTCTCTGGGGTGGGGGAGAGAAATGGAAAAGTAAAGCCTATGAGTTGAGATAAAGACAGCTTATTGAGACGGGAAAACAAAAATAATAATAATGATAATAATAATAATAGTATACTAATAATTATGAGTACAAAACAAGTGATTCACAATGCAATTGCTCACCACCTGTTGACCGATGCCCAGTCTATCCCGAGCAGCCGCCCCCCCCCAGCTAGCCACCCCTATATGTTGTTTAGCATGACCCCAGATGGTATGGAATACCCCTTTGGCCAGTTTGGGTCAGCTGTCCTGGGTCTGTCCCCTCCCAGCTCCTGCTGCACCCCCAGCCTGCCCGCTGGCAGGACAGAGCGAGGAGCTGGAAAGTCCTTGGCTTGGTACAAGCACTGCTCTGCAACAATTAAAACATCGGCACGTTATCAGCACTCTTCTCATCCTAATCCAAAACATAGCACCCTACCATCTACTATGAGGAAAATTAACTCTGTCCTGACTGAAACCAGGACAACATCTAAACCACAATCTGTTGTGCACACGCTGATTTCAGAAGGCAAATAACATTTGATTTTTTTGTGCTGTGTTCTGATTGAATTGTCTACTTTTGAATATCTTAAATACAAATACAGGCTTTTAGTCTTTTATCAACACCATAACATACTTTTTCAAATCCCTCAATTTGAATGTTATCTCTTCTAATTAGAATCCTGCTAGATCTGTAGGCAGTCTTATAAACCACTTTAACCTGATTTTAATTTTTCATTACAAAAATTAGAACTACTCATTATCTTAGGAAGACACAGCATTACAACTGTGATATATCAGTTCTCATTTTATCAGTAAACTACTTCGTAAACTCAGTGCTTGAAGCAGATATTGGTAATAATGTCTGCTGAGTTTTATTTTTGTATTTGCACAAAAATAAAACTTCAGAACAAACCTAATGAGAGCATGCACTTAGTTGCTTATCCATACATATTCTACTCACTCTCATGCTATGTTAAAATTAGTGTCAAAACATAATTGTACCAAATTTAGCACTTGTTAAAAACTAAAACCCAAACCCAGAAAACAAGAAATCATCTAATATTACACCCTCTCAATGCCTTGTTAAGATTACTTAAGAAAGAGTGATGTCCAGGCTATCACTTTCCATATAGTAAACTTTTAGCATATCGTGAATATTACTTACTGAGGAAACTAGTTTCCTGTAGACATTAAGCACCATTTTAGCTTTGCTTCAATTCTGTTCAGATGCCTAGAAAAAACTCCAATAGACAATTGGATATTGCCATGAAAACAAAATGAATATTACTGAAAGATGTTTTTCTGGTCTTTTAACTACACTAAATATTTTCAAATTGTAATATTGATTATATTTCAGCTTAACCTGCCATCTTTAAAACACAATATTCAACTGGAAGTAATTTAATGAAAGCTAGAATGCTGTGCTGGGCCTGTTATGGGTCATTTGCTTCAGGGAATGAAACATGATTTTATTTATTTTTTTAAGCCTCTGCTTAAGTAGCAACACATTATTGATCATTATTGGAAAGAAAATTACCAATATTGGGGTTATCAATACTTACAACAATTGATGTTTTTAGGTGATTAATGTACCTGAGAAGATAAAGTCATACTGAACCAAGTCATTATGCAGCTGATCAGTTAACTGTTTCATATAATCAAAATTTAAACTTGTTTTTAGGTAGTAGTAACCACAAAACTTAGTAATTTCCATGTAAAAACAGATCAAATGGTAATCTACCTTCTCCCAACAGAAGGCTGAAAAACAAAACAAAACAAAAACAAACAAACAAAAAAAAACACCACCTCTTGATGGTAGAGATTTACATTTTTAACATTAGACTCTTCTTTGTATTTTACTGTTCTCCTGTAATCTGCCTCATACAATTATCCTATTATTTCAATAGCTTGTGAAGACATTTGATCCGAGTAAGGAAAATAGAGCTAGCACCTTAGAACACAATAGTAATTACACAGAGCTCAGAGAACACAACAATGAGCAAGACAACAGGCACTGATTTCAGTATTATGCATCAGGAATATTTTCAAATATAAAATTAACTTTGTAACTTGCAGCTTTTGATCCAAGTTTAGAAAATAGCCTGGCTCTTAACTACCTTGTTTTCCTTAAAATTTCATCAAGCAGTTATTTCCTCTTTTTCTAGACTTGCTGAAATTAAGCTAAAATTACATCGCTTACCTTCTTTTTCACTGCATTAAGTAGGAGATCTGTGTTTTTGTAGCTTCCTGTATGAGACTTCTGCAACCTTTTTGACAAGGTTCTACCACATATAAATATCTGAGACCCATTTTGTATCTTGTATAAGACACGGCATTCCTTAGAGAGGCTTTTCTCCAAACAGTTTTAAAAGATATCTTTTGATTATGAATTGAACAGGATGTAGGGACTGCCACCAGAGGATGAGTAGGAATCACAAACAGCTATAACCCAAATATTCTAAGGAAATGTAAGCAAGTAATTACTAATAAAACTGCTTACATTCATGCAACTTGTTTGGCAACAGCAGTATACCATAAGGGAAGCTGCTACAATTCATAACAGCATCTTGTAATAAAACAGCTTTATGCATCCCTCTCAAACTGTTTAGTGCTCAAATCTCATCAGATGGCTGAGTAAGCATTACACTTTGGGACAGTAAATCTCTGTTTCCAATATGGTCTACATTCACAGACATGTACTGTTCCGTTTGCTGTAAGACACTTCCAGCTAAGCACGCATATATATATATATATAAAGCAATATATGAAAATATCTGCATGCTATTTTGCCTAGTCAGTTATCTAGGCTGAAAAAAAAAAACATTAGGAACTTTGAAGGACCAGTAGCTCAAGAGCTACTCAGGTCTACCAGAAAAAGCTAATTTGAAGTTTGAGTTCATAAACATGGTAGTAATATCAAAGAGTTATCTTTATACATGTCACTGTCAATACACACATCTTTATCCACAAAACTGAGGCATATATGGAATTGCATTGACACATTCTGCTTGTTCTAGAGAAAAATTAAAAGAGAGAAAAGGGATTAGTAAAGAGCAGCAAATCTGATTTCATGACCAAAGATGATACTTTACAGGCAGATGCTCAAAGAGCTGTATCTATTTATCTGTATAGATATACGGATAGCTCATAGAAAAGAAGACTGGCTCAACTGCAGCATGTAATTGAATCTGTAAGGAAGAAACACTGAGTATTACAGATGTTCCAATAAAACAGAAAAGGACATCGCCAGACCTAATGGTTAGCAGTTGAAGCCACTTTCCAAAACCAAATGAGAAGATGGCATCTGGTTTTAACATGGAGACTTTAACATGTAGACTTCCCACATAAGCTAGCTAGTGGAAAGAAACCATGGATTTTTTTGCCTATTGATGTTTTCAAGACTCAGCAGCTTGACCCAGGTCAGAAACACACATGGTACTCTAAGGAACAAAGAAGTTTTGGGTGTTTATTTCTTTTTCTTTCTAATAAAGTAATTGTGTGTATTTGAGTCCTGTCACAATATTTGGAAGGCTTCTAAAATTGCATAATCCCCTTGCGGTGTCAGCATAACAAACAGAAATAAGAAAACTAATATAGTAATCATCACAATAGACAACTGGTGGTCCACTGACTCTAGAATTTAATCCTCAACAATACTAAGAGATTTCAAAAGAACATGGGGAAAAATAACAATAACAATTACAAAATAAACACCTAAAATCTGTTCCAAACAGGAACAGATTTCAAGCAGGAAGCTGACTTGTGCATTGGAACAGGGCATACACTCATGCTTAACCCACCTCCTACACACACCAAAAATACACATTTGTCTAACAGAATCATCTAGGTTGGAAGAGACCTCCAGGATCACAGAGTCCAACCTCTGACATAGCACTAACAAGTCCTCCACTAAACCATAGCCCTAAGCTCTACATCTAAACGTCTTTTAAAGACCTCCAGGGATGGTGACTCTACCACTTCCCTGGGCAGCCTATTCCAGTGCCTAACAACCCTTTCAGTAAAGAAGTTCTTCCTAAGACCCAACCTAAATCTCCCCTGGCGCAACTTTAGCCCATTCCCCCTCATCCTGTCACCAGGCACGTGGGAGAATAGACCAACCCCCACCTCGCTACAGCCTGCTTTAAGGTATCTATAGAGTGCAATAAAAACAGGAAGTTTAAACAAATGAATAATCCAAAGTATGTGTCTTTTGCCAGTTTTAAAATTGCAAATTTCTAATATATTTAAATATTCCTTTCTTCTGTTGTGAAGAAGGATGAGGAGAAGCATATGGTCATATTTTTTTGCATCAGAAAATAAACAAACAAACAAACAAAAAATCATTAGAGGAATTCCAAGTTTTTACAGCAAAAATAAAAGAATACTCTTTAATGCAAGTTCTGGATTGAATGACTTGCCAAGACAAATTTGCTGGTACATGCTTAGGATTCAGGGACAAATATGCCCAATTCCAACCCAAATCTAGCCTAAAAGCTTTTTAAGTCTGAAATTTTCACGGTAGTGTGTATATTCCTTTCATCAGTTTGAGAAAATTCAAAAATAATCAGTCCCTTCTCCAAACACTTCTGACTGGAAAACATGCCCTAAAAAAAATATCTATGTAACTGCAGAGCCTTCTAAAGACAGGAACCCTAACAATGTGGAATGTATGCAGAGCTTGTGTATTTAGCCATTTTTGTTATCAGGGTAAATCAAGAAATTGCATCAGTAAGCATATTTATTTAGAGTATTTATTCAGAAAAGTATTATTTATCTCCTTAGACTAAAATATTCCTTTTATGATGGATTTAAATATGAGAAAGAACACCCACATCAATGTGTCTAAATATTACAAACATCTTTGAAGAGTTTGTAAAAAAAAAAAAAAAAATTCAATAGAGAAGGTCTAACAAAATCAGAAATTATTACTTACAGTAGCCAAGGTCTTAGAATTCTATTATGCACTCAAACAAAAGGATAAGGAGAACAAGGTATGAAAGTATTTTTTCCAATTTTCCTAGTCCCTAGTCTTATGGGGAGCAAATACTATTCCTTTGTTTTGAAGCACAGTATCTTGCTGCTTGATACAAATCTGTAACTATAAGACATAGCAAGTACTTGTCCAATAAGTTTTGAAAGGCTATTGGATTAAAATGGTTACTGACCCTGTTCAAGAGTAGACCCACAGTTCTCTAAAAATTTCTTTTACTGACTGTACATGCTAACTTCCTGAATTGATAGTGTTTAATTTAAGAACTTACCCTTTTTACCTAGTTTACATGTTGTTCATGTAGTAGCTGTAAATGGTTAAAAATAAGAAAAGTAGAATCTAGTTTAACAATCATCATGAGCTAATGAGAAGTCCAACATAGCAACAATGAAAAAAAAAAAAAAAGCAGAAGCTGTTTTAGCAAGTGGGGAAGGCAGAAGGGAGAAGTGTGAATCTATACATGCCTATATATTTGCATTAGAAATCCCTGCATTCAAATTACGTAATTTAGACTGCAAACAATGATGACTTTTAATAATGATCACTAGAGAAAAACTTTCAAGAATAACAAATTATTCCCAGAGAGAAACTGTGTGGCTACACAGAATTCACATATTATGTCTAGCTGTTTGTTGCTCGTTCTACAAATACATATTAATATTAGAATAGCAGTCTGTTTTCCAGCACTGGTCATATTAATTATTACTGGAGTCCTCTGTCAGCTTCATAGGTTCTCATTGTAAAGTTTCAGAAGACAGTAGTTTATTAAACTCCAACTTCATCTTTATTAGGCTCACCCAGAACAAGAATCCTGATAATACTTCAATTGATCACATCGTGTTTCTAACTTATTAGTTGATTGTTGTCTTTCCATAGTAATGAAATTTTAAATACTTCGACATGCTGAATTGCAATGGCTATCTCTGCAGTGCCTAGTCCTGCAGGCTGGAGTGCATCACCTGTAATTCAGTAGCTATGTAGAGTCTCAGAGGAGGACTCCTAATGGCCAAGATGCTGATACATACGCTGGCTCAACTAGTCAAATCAATATGAGAGCAAGAGTTGCATCTTAATTCAACAAGCCTGTGTTAGAAAATCTAACTGCTCTATGATTAGTTCCAGCAGGTCTGGGCCACCAAGCCCAGAAAATTAAGTTACAACGTATAAAGCTATAAAACGGTAAGGCACCAGGAAAGGATGAAAGGGGAAAGAAGGAGAAAGGGAAGTGGAAAGTAAGAGATTCTCAAGATCACCCAGTTTAAACTATTCTTTATAGATCAGGGAGATTCCTGCTCGAAGAGGGAAAAAAAAAAAAAAAAAAAAAAACACAACTCTATGCATAGGTATTTGGGAGCAACCCCAAAACTGAGCCTATTCCACAAGGTTTCCCTGAAAAGCCACTTCAACCATCCTGAGAATTACACAGAAGTTTTCTTATGATCTTATGTTATTGCATCTCTATTCTAAAATAGACACAGTTTTAGTTTACTTCATATGTATCAATAGATCTCAGTGCTACATCTCTAAAGGCCACTTGACTTATGCTACAGTATAAATGCGAAGAGACACATTGGATTTTGGGATATATTTTCTTGTATTTTCCTCTCCTAAAAGCATACTTCGTGAGGGGTGTTGTAAAGGTTTATTCTTTTAACTTATTTGCTTGTCTAGTATTGCTGCTATGGAGATCCATTATTAATGCTACCAAAATTGTCAGTACAAGAAGCTAGAAAGCAAGCCTAAAGAAATTAATGCATAAAGATGATAAAATATACATTGATCAAAAAAAAAAAAAAAAAAAAAAAAAAAAAAAAAAAAAAAGAAAAGAAAAGAAACAAATGCGCAGTGTTTTTGGTTTTGTTTGTTAATGAAGTTACAATAAGAACTACACAGTCTTATGAATTGGCAAAGAGGAAGGCAGAGGAGGGAGGTTTTGGTCAATATCTTTGCTTTATTAAATAAGGTGTGTATATATATATATATATATATATATATATATGTTGTCTCACCTTAATAAATATTTTACACTAGGATCGCATATCTCTCAGGTAACCATTAAAACCAAAGTAAATCTTCATTCAACAGCAGTACATGTGTGCACAGGTTATAACAAGTTTGCCTCGAGGGCTTTTTCTCTTGCACAAGATACCCTACATCTGATTTGATATTAAAGGCTTCCTCCTTAAGCTTCTTCCAGCTGCCTTCATCTTGGGTTTTGAGTTAGGTACAAGTATGGATATACCAAGAAGAAACATATGCCAGAAAGCTACTCATAAACTGACACGACAAAAGAAAACTGAAAGATGTGATCCCTCTCCAAATAGAATATAAGGAATGGTTTCCTGTAACATTTTTAATTCAAATTTATTTATAGAGGAACATTTAATTTTAAAAAGGTCACAGGTTCTAGAAAGAAAAATTAGAACTAAAATCAGTGAAATTCAGTTGGATCTGGAAGGGATAAACTAATTTGAACCTAATCGTTTAGTATGATTCATACCTGATTGCAAAAAGCCTGAAACCTCATCTGGGTGTTATTAGGAATATAAACAAAGGGACAAAGCTCAGTTACCTTGAGAACCCCTAACAGCAACTATCAGTAAAGCAGTACATTAGTTACTGCTGCACAGAGAATACCTGGCAATGTAGACCTGGCTAACCTTAACCACTCTTACAGAATGTTCTTATTGCAATGTGCTCCTTCAGATCTGTCCCAGTAAATTATTTGCTGACAGACGATGTAAAGAAGAACAAGACAAGAAAACAACATTTATTTTTTGCAGCAATCAGAGCTGTCCTAAAGTACTCTGTAAAAATAAAATGTAGATTCAGACAGCTTTGGGTTGATTTGGTTTCTTCGTTGCATGTGGATTTTTTCTGTTTTGCTGCTTTTTTCCTTCAAGAAGTGTATTCAATGTATATGGAGACAGGACACAGTATGAAACACCCAAGAAATTCTGAACAGCGTAGTACACTGACACAACTTCATGTGAATGAAAACTGAGTGCATTATACTCCTCAATCCCCACTCTCCTAGGATTTTACTGTAATAACAGTTATCTATTAGATGTTAATAAAAATAATGGGCAATTTTAAGGACAAATTTATAGCCATTGTTACATGTTACTTTTTTTCTAATTCCTGTTCATATACTTACAGTTTCAAATAGAATACAAAAAAGCACAGATTTTTAAGTGTATTCAAATAAATACTAATAATTAAAAAGAGCTGATATACAGAAAGGCATTGCCTGTTCTTTACTGAAATTATCTCAGCATGCAAAAAGAGAAGCGAAGACATACAAAGCAAGATAATTAACTGTGGTTAAAAAAAAAAAAAAAAATCAAAATATTTTAGAAGACTGTTTGGCCCAGTTTAATATCATTGTGTTGTTTCAACTTACTTTAGTAACTCCAAATACACATTCTATTTGTTCTTACATTTCACAGCAGAGATTTACTGCTAAACTAGATCTGACCTGAGAATGAGAAAGCAGTCAATTCAGTATAACTGCTGGGTAATAAATTTTGCATCAGATGAAGCCTGGCATTTGGCTCATGCAGAAATACAAAAGCTATGAGCTATGAATGCCAAGTGAGGAACTGCAGAATACTAATGTTTGCAATCACCCATTTGAAACCCAGTTTAAACTCCAATAACTCTGTAGAGAGCGCTCTTTTTAGCACGGTTTGGTTACAAAGCATACAGGAAGAAAGCCTGCCTTTCAAAGCAAACTCTTCAAGGAATGTCTTTCCACAATCTTTTTTTTTTTTTTTTTTTTTTTTTTTCTTAAAGGAGATCTACCTTCATTCACCATGCTGTGTCAGCAGATGAAGTCAGAATAATATATATATATGATCAAGTATGATAACTGGTTCTCTTTGATGTAAAATTATAGAAAATTACAAAAAGTACAGAAAAAAATCACACTAATATCTACTTTCTGCTAGGATACATCACAAGCTCCTATTCATCTTAAATACTGCATTCAAAAGGGACTTTTAAGGCAACTTGTAATGCTAGAATTCTCTCTCATACACTGAAGATCTTAATTTTTCAGATTGATCGCCTAATGAATATCCAATGCAGGTACTAGTTAACAAATATATCTTAATATTGGGTAAAATCTCAGGCAAACTAATAGTTTAAATGTACACCTGACACGTAATTTTAGCCAAGAATCTGAAGACCTCTTTTGAGGGTGATCAGAAAATACGTTTGACACAAAGATACTAAACCTATTCTGAATTATTTGTATGAATACTATTATGTCAAAAAACAGCTCTCAAAAAGAGAATTTCATTGTTTAGAAAAATCAGAGATAAAATTATGTTAGGAAAAAGAACAATGGAAGTAATGCCAGACTAAAGTGCTTTGGGTAATAGAAAGTCTTGTCATTCTTCATATCTTTATAGCAAAACTTCCAAATAACATACCAGAAGTAGCACCTGAGATAGAGAGGAACTTGCTTTGGTAGGTGGATTTGTCAACGACTGGCAGAAAAAGTTATTCAAAACTTGCAATCAATTTCAAAGATTTTAAGTTATATTCTCAGATCTAAACTGCCATCAGTGATCCTAACATTTGCTTTATTCAAACTAACCTTGAAAGATATTTATATTTCAACACTGTCTTTTCATGAAGAATGAGAGTACCAAGCCAGAACTGAAGAACAACTAAAAGCTAAACCAAACCAAGATGATCTGTTTCAGACTTCTGAGCTCCAAGTATAATTTGTGTTACAAACATTCCATTGTGAAGACCTTGTAAACAAAAAAGGTGGTAGTACAACTTGGTCTCTTGCTTAACATTTTGAAAACTAAACGCCTTATGATCAGAAAACGGATTAAAAAAAACTGCTTTGAGCAGTTCCAGTGCCAAGGTTAACCAAAACCAGATACTTTTTGACAAGACTATAGCTACACTAATGGAAGAGACAAAAACACTAAGCAAAATATCTAAAATTGCTTAAGAAATACTCCAGTCTTTTATAACGGAAGAATAAAAAATTCCCTAGAGACTATTTATTTTAAGCATGTTTATTTCCTAAAGAATTTAATCCCATCAAAATACACACTCAAATTTAGAATAAATTTACATGTATAAATTTTTAGATGTCTGCAGCTGGAAACTGCATAAGATGTAATGAACAGTATTTCCTACTATATGAAACACACTTAGATCCATATAAAATCAACGTATAAGAGAGCATGTCCCAAGTCTTAATCTATATCTACTTTCCAAGTTACCTCAAATACTAATGTCAGTAAAAGAACTTTACTAACAGATTTTCTAAAGACTTTTTTTCTAACATTAACAGAAGCAGGAAAATAAGGAATCACTGCTTTTATTATTATTATTCTGAGAAAAAAAAAAAATACTTTGGCTCTCTAAAATAAACTTTATTCATCTGGACATAACAACACAGACTAGCAGGAACGAGTCTGTGGAGCGTTTCAATTCAGTTACCGACAATTTGCACTCCCCTTCATAAGGAGGGCAGATAAGAACACATTAAGAGCAGGAGGAGGATGAACAGTTGTCAAATCAGTAATCAAGAGAAAAAGAACACCCTCATGAAATGCCGAATAATGACCTGGAAACTAAAATGAGGCACTTGAGCTGAAGCATCAATCATCCAGATAGGAAGAAGTAATATTTAGATGACTCCTGTACACAAAGGCTGAACAAACCACAGAGACAATGGCTCCAGTAGCTCGTATGATCTAGTTGCAATTTGATTCGCTATCTCCATGTAAATATATCTAAGCAAAGAAAGACCCTACAAGAACAGAAATTACCTCAGAAAAGAGAACTGGGTGTTTGATAGACAAAGCACAGTGCAAACACTTTAAAATGTCTGTACACAAATGCAAGAGAAACAAGGGATTAGAAGAGGGTTTAATTAAGGATGAAAATTAATAGATACTTTGATTTAAAGGTGAAGGCTGACACTGACTGTCTGCAGAATGCTTTAAACAAGTTGTATGACATGATAGGAAGTATAAAAAATGACCTTTTATTAGACATGAGATTACAGAATTATCTCCACAGAGAAGTGGCATAACCTCTTAGAATTTCCTGAGTTACATAAAACACGGCAGTCACAACACTAGAAGTGTCTAGTCGACAACTGTCATATGCCATTAACAAGCACACATATGAAATAATAGTTTTAGCAATTAAGGATGTACTAGATAATTTACCCTCTATTCAAAGAGGCTCAAAAGAGCTATACTTTTATGCCTCAGTACTGCCTGTACCTTCCTGTATCTAGACTGTACTCAATTCTTTAACCAAAACTAAGCTAAGTAATTTATTTTGAAAGCAACCACATCTAATTGTTGTCTGAATGACAATTTAATCAGGCTATCTGGTCAAGTCAACCAGATGATTAAACACTGTTCCTGTGAAATAACGTTCAATAATGGTTTCAACACAAAGACTTACGAAGACAAAGATTTATGAAGACAAGTAAATACCAAAATGAAAGCAAAACTACATGCATGCATGTGTATAGTACAAAAGCATACATAGATAGGAAAGAAGACTTTTTCAACTAAAAACATGTAGACTGTTAATTCATTCATTCATTTAATATAATACATTTAAAGCTAGGAATATTTTGTAAAAAGACAACATAACAGCCTTGCTTACAAGTTTACACAGGCAGGTTATTTCAAATACTAGTTGTAGGATCCCAGCATTGTGATAACATGTTATAGCCAATTATAAAAGTAATTGGATGGGTTTCCTCCTTCCAGTTTTTATGAGGTAAAGGGTAAGCAGTAAGAGTAAGTGGTGACAAAATGAAGCCAGAGGAAACAGCATTCACACATGTAAATTACGGAGCAGTTAAGAAGAGGAAAGGAATGCCAAGGCACCTCATTAGTAATTAATATACATTGACCATATGGTGTTTTACCATAACAGTGTTTTACTTATCTTTCCAGCACAGGTACCCTGTCAAAGAAAGACAAATTTAAGTGAAAGCACCATTATTATTTCTAAAATCAACCTAGAATACTGAATATATCATTAGCATATCCCAAGACACAAAACGAACACATTCTGACTAAGAGTTGCTAGCATTTGTTTCCAAATGTTTTGAATGGTGGATCCTGGTTTGGTTCATTTACAAATAGTGAATTCCAACAATATCAGCAATCTAAGAGAAAGAGCTTCCTACTTAAACACAAAACAGTTGCTAGTTTGAAGTAATGGTAAAACAGCTATTTCACTGAAACTCCTTGTAACGCTGGTACAGTACAACAAATAACAAATATCTACCAAGGATTACTATAGAAGAAAACAGTTCTGACTTGAAACATACCTTGTCTTGGAAACTCATCTGACTCCCTGTGAACCAGGTCAGAAACACGATTTCCATAGTGCATCCTGGTGTCATGATCATAAGCTTTCAGAGTCTCGCTTGAGCTGTAGGACTTCTGAGTTGGTACTCTGCAGTCTTCACTGTCCAGTGAAGAGCTGGTATAGCGACATTCCTTCCCACACCGGCCCCTCGTCAAAGAGCGGTGTCTTCGATCTTTTATGTCCATTGTTGTCTGTCAGGTAGATTGTTTTCAGAAAAGCCACTCTCGTATTTGGGGTCAGTCGCTATCACCTAAAAAATTAAACGATAACACAAAATGAGCAACATTTTGTTTTATTCTATTTTCCCCAGTGTATCCTTGAAGAAAAATTCAGCACAGCTTGAGAGGAAAGAAAAGACACGCATCATGTATCCCTAGAAATTGAAATAATTGACCTGAATAGAAGGGTACGAGGGAAAAAAATGAAAAGAGAAAAATCAAATTCTGTATCAGAATTGCATTTTATCTAAATGATCATCTTACTGAAAAGTTTAAAATACAATGATAACGCAAAAAGTTTTCTTCTGATTTTTTGAATGAGCAGAGATAACAATATGGAAATGACAGCATAGTACGTCTTCCTGTTATACAACGATACAAAGAAAAGTAGACACAAACCAGCATTAAATATTTCCTTTGTTCTTGCAGGAGGGCTTGCAATTAAGAATGAAGCTTGCAGAACAGTTGCACATAGATTATTCCTACTCGGTGTTAATGCACAACTATAGCGTACGTTATGCTTTAACAGCAGGTTCACAAGCAGCAGAAAGTAATTTTATTGCCCCTGGAATCTAAGGCCCTGTTCTGACAAAAAGGTTGGACCAGATATCTCCAGAGATCCTTCCGAGACTCAACATTTCTACACTTCTCTGAGGCTCTAAGCACACTGGGGAAAGTGGCTGCTCTTGTGCACCACGGAACACGATCACACCATGTTCTTCGCTGTCCCTCAAGATGACCAGTTTCCCCATCTCAGCAGTTGCAGTTCTTCAAAATTTTGCCAATATCTTCTTGCTCATTGACCACAAAGAGAGAGATTCTTGTAGTCGACTTAACTGGGACACTTACTGAGGCATACACACTGTAAAAGATGCCCATTAGCATGCATAAACTGCAAAATGAAATATACTGTAGAAAGCAAGAAATATACTAAGCATGAGCACCCTACCCACTGGGTACTAATTATTTCGAGTTGGAATTTGTATCAATGTCTTTCTCTTGTGGCATCCCAGGCCCAGGTCTGTACTGCTTCTTAGAAACCCTCATGACAAAACCTTTTGCTGGAAATGAAACCTTCGCCCACAAAAAACACATTGATGTGCTAACAAACAAAACTGGAACAAAAATGTATGCTTTTATGTATGCGGTTAAGGAGGTGAGGAAATGGCTGTGGCTCATTTAGCTGAGAAAGTCAAAAGCACTGCGTTTCCCAGTGCTCCCCTCTGTGGGGGTGCCTACTCTGTGCCCACTTGACATGGGGAGCAGGTCCCCCCTGCCTGCCACTACCAGCCCTGGCCAGAGCTCTTGCTTCAGCTGCCAAGGAGTACGATTCCCCCTGCCATGACAACTACCAACTCCAGCAGAAAGATGATGAAAAAGCCATGAGGCAGGCATGTCTTGCATCGCTGCAGGTACTCACACAGCACATTTAAGGAGGTCACAACACTGGCGTAAGTATTGGCTAAAATACATGCAGTATTTTGCTTTTTGGCTGCAATAGATGATGTCCCTATGAAAGGATAAATGTACTTGGCCAGATTTGCTAATGAACTTGAGAGAAGCTTTCTTGGCTTCATTTAGACTCTGACATTTAGACTTGTGGTTTTTAACACCTATATTTTAAAGAAGGAAGTCAGGTAACCAGGAGGAACAGCTGCTTTAAGCCACCCACAAGTACTGTCAGTCTGTAAGTGATAAAAAGTGTAAACATGCTTACTTTTCTCTTTTTTTCTCTTATTTTTATCTGTCATGCTACATTTCAGAGGGGAAAACAGCATACAGAACAGCCAAAACAAAATTAGAAAGCATTCAGCACTTAAAAAGGTAAGGCTGTCTTTGGTGTATTAGATTAAGGTTAAAGCTTAAAAGAAAAACAAAACACTCAAAATATTCTTCCCATTTCTCACCCCTCTGTACATCTAGTGGCTAAACCGACTTCTATATACCTGTAATTCTTCAGCTGCATTCTTTGGTCCTGCAATATTTATTGCAGTGTAAAGCATATAAATACCCTTGCTAGCACTGGTGGCACAAACCCTTGCTTGAAGTTTGAGGAGATAATGATCGTTCAGAAGATTAACAATGCCTGGCTCTTTGATCCCAGTTCAATACTATCTCATCAAACTCAGATATCAATATATCACAGTTATAAAACACAGAAACAGATGAATACAGTATAGAATTGAGCAAAAACTGGCAATTACTCTCTCTCTGTCTTCACATTACTGTTTTGTACTTTACAAAAGCCTATTCCATATGAAGGTATTGTCTATTTATCAGTTCAGAAAAACAAACATCTTTTCTTTTTCATGACTGTTGTACTTTAAGCTGTCTGGCCTTATTTCTATTGTTTATGAAAGAACATTTTTTTTTCCTTGTTACATTAAAAAGAAGGATTTACTATGACCGAGATAGTGCTTCTGAGCATTTGCATGATGTTAGCCTATTAAAACATCTTCTCAGGCAGATAGAATTAATTGAAATTGTTCCAACAATAAATTTTCGTCATAGTGTTTAGGGAAATTATGCTACAAATACAAAAATATCAGGTAACGGTAAGATACTCTGCCCTTGCAGCACCCCACCTGTAGTGCTGCATCCAGGTTCACGGCCCCAGCACAAGAAGGACGTGGATATGCTAGAGCAGGTCCAAGGAGGCCATGAGGATGATCAGAGGGCTGGAGCTGTATCTGCTGCTGATGCACAGATATATATTGGGCAAGCAGCAACTTACACATATCTAACAAACTTTAGACTCAACATTCACCCCATGGAAGCTTTCCTGTGGTCACATGCAGGAGCTGTATATCCGCAGATAACAACAGCAGTGGTAGCAAGAGTGTAACAATGGGGTTTTAAATATCCAATAGCATTAAAACACTGTATGTGTCCTACAGGCTAAGGAAAAAAAAAAAAAAAAATGCTAGGAAGTGAAAAATAGTTTTCTTTAAAATAAATAGTTTAAAAACATTTGACCATTTTTTTTTGTGTTAGCAAAGTCAAATCGATAGGAAGCATGGAGGGAGGACTCAAAATGAATTTGAATGGCTCAGTGAAGCCTACGCTAAAACTCTCTTTAAATTTGAAGTTGATTCTTACACTGATCTTATTTATGTGCTTGTTTCTTGAATTTTCTAATGATCCCTTACTAGTACAGTGCACATGGCCATTAGAACTGCCACTCACTATAGACAGAATGCAATAATCACTTGCAAGTTCAAGAGAAAACAAAGCACTTCACATTTACTTTGTGCCCCTAAATAACCCAGCACAACTAGATCAAAACGTTGCAATAGTGCAAACAATATCAAGAAGTCTTTTTTAAAAAAAGAAAAAAAACACATAGCACACCATGTACCTATCTTCATTAAAAAAGCAGGTCTTAAAAGCCTGTACTTCTTTTCATCAACAACAATTGGAAATAAGCTTGCGATTTAGAGATTCGAATGCTGTTCGCTATAAGGAAAATTTGATATTTCAGCTTTGACACGGTACAAATTTTCAGTGAATAAATAAAAGGATTATTTAACTGCTCTATTTTTCACTTCTTGTAATATTACTGAAAAGTACATCTTTTACTTCTGGATCACCTCTGCTTTTTATAAAAAATAAATAAAATGGAATTTTAGATGAAATACAAGGAGATTGTTGCAAGAATAACACTGATGACAATTGTGCTGTTTGTGATTTCTGGTCAAGAAAATCCAACTATATTGGGACAGTCTGTTTGGCGCAATAATGTAAACTCATTTTCTATTGATGTCTTCCTCCTGATTTCTCTTTTTTTTTTTTTTTTTAAACTCAGACACTGAATTAGTATGGCTAGTATTTCTTAAAATTATGTTGAAAATGAGATGTGTTTAGCACAACATTTGAAACAGCTATTTTAGAACTGTTTTGATGAATGATTTTAGTTAAGTAGCAAAAGACAAACAGTGCTTACAGGCATTACGTGTTGTTCTTTACTGCAGGGAAAAAAAAGCAGCTTATTTATTTATTTTAAAGAAATAAAAGCTATACGAAGTATTTTTGGATTATGGGCAGTCAAAATTGTAAATACAATAAAAGCAAACACTGTGACAAATATGTATGCCATGTTTTTCTGTCTACTTAGGCATGCATATTTTTATCTTCAAATCATCATTGGAGAGTTCAGCACTGCAGGGGATTTTACTAAAAAAAGAAAATCTGGGATTTTCTTAAAAATCCCAGAATTGTTTAAATCTGTTACTTAAATTTGACACCATTTCCCACAGCATTCTCTTCAAGAAACTGGATGGTCTTGGCTTGGACAGGCATACGCTTCATTGGGTCAGAAACTGGCTGGATGGCCGGGCCCAGAGAGTTGTAGTGCAAGGAGTCAAATCCAGTTGGAGGCCTATCACAAGTGGACTCCCCCAGGGCTTGTACTGGGGCCAGTCCTCTTTAACATCTTTATCGATGATCTGGATGAGGGGATCGAGTGCACCCTCAGTAAGTTTGCAGACGACACCAACTTAGGTGCATGTGTCGATCCGCTCAAGGGCAGGAAGGCTCTGCAGGAGGATCTGGATAGGCTGGACTGATGGGCTGAGGCCAATGGTATGAGGTTCAATGAGGCCAAGTGCTGGGACCTGCACCCGGGGCACAACAACCCCAAGCAGCACTACAGACTGGGAGATGTGTGGTTAGAAAGCTGCCTGGCAGAGAAGGACCTGGGAGTATTGGTTGACAGTCGGCTGACTATGAGCCAGCAGTGTGCTCAGGTGGCCAAGAGGGCCAACAGCATCCTGGCTTGCATAAGAAACAGCATGGCCAGCAGGGCTAGGGGAGTGATTGTCCCCCTGTACTCGGCTCTGGTGAGGCCGCACCTCGAGTACTGTGTTCAGTTTTGGGCCCCTCACTACAAGAAGGACATGGAGGTGCTCCAAAGAAGGGCTACGAAGCTGGTGAGGGGTCTGGAGAACAAGTCTTACGAGGAGCAGCTGAGGGAGCTGGGATCGTTCAACCTGGAAAGGCTCAGGGGAGACCTTATTGCACTCTACAGGTACCTTAAAGGAAGCTGTAGCGAGGTGGGGGTTGGTCTATTCTCCCACATGCCTGGTGACAGGACGAGGGGGAATGAGCTAAAGTTGTGCCAGGGGAGGTTTAGGTTGGATCTTAGGAAGAACTTCTTTACTGAAAGGGTTGTTAGGCACTGGAATAGGTTGCCCAGGGAAGTGGTTGAGTCACCATCCCTGGAGGAGGTCTTTAAAAGACGTTTAGATGTAGAGCTTAGGGATATGGTTTACTGGAGGGCTTGTTAGTGCTACATCAGAGGTTGGACTCTGTGATCCTGGAGGTCTCTTCCAACCTAGAGGATTCTGTGATCCCATTCAGAAAATAATATGCCATCATGTTGAAAGGCCTGGAAGTGATGAGAGTGAGCATTCTACCAGCCTTAGCCTCACACCGTTTACCAGCTGGTATGGATTAAGCCTTCATTTTCCACTGAGTTTTGGGCAGTGAGGGTGGATGGTGAGCATATCTTCTCCTCTGCACTGAGAAGCTTCAGAATCGCAGCTGATCAGCTAACACAGGAAAAACATAGAGTTTCTTTCTTAAAGGTACTTTAAGCCAATTTAAAAAGCCTCTAGACAAACTCAGAAACAAATTTCTGAATGTTACTGAAGATGGGGCTTCTGGCTGACCAACCTCATCAGCTGAAGATCCCCGTAGACTCAAACTCTACCACTAGAATTTTACTCTTAGCTAGCCTTCTGCCAGTGCTCAAGGTCTAAAGCAAAGCACAGCACACAGGAACTGACCAGTTCTTCAGTTTCATTTCATCTGCTAGGAACTGCATGCTTTTGGATTTTTTTATCCCCTCTGAGAAGAACATGAGAAATGACAAGGTTCCCAAACACAGCTGATAGGTTTCAGAGAAGGTGGTAAAATATTGGCCTTAGATCCTCCATCACACAGAACTGATTTAGTGGTCACACACAATATTTACAGAGTTTTAAACCCTGAAAAAGATAATTTTAGATTCCCAAAATATTACTTGCATCTGATGTACTTCAGTAACTGGTTGTCAAAAGTGCAGCATGGCCAACTATCATGTTGATTTCCATCCTGGAATCACCAGCCAATAGGAGTAGATTTTGATGCACCAACTCAGAAAGACGGCAAAGTTTTGTAAAAACAGGTGACACAAGCAATGAAAACACAGACATTTACAAAGAGTGAAGTTTAACATGTTTTCAAAGAAAGGCTTATAAACTTTCCGAAATATTACTAAGCAGAACATCACTAGTTATATAAGTGAGACTGAAATGACTTCTACTTTTCTTCCAAGATACACAGATATAAAACAGCAAAAAGAATCTGAAGTTGATGTAAAGGAAAGGAAGTGACAGAATAAAATTCTGTGGGTGTCCTGGAGTTTCTTAGATGTGTGAAGTGCTCGTTTTTTTTTTTTCCCCTCTTTCAGAGTGTTTTTCCTTCTTTTCTCAAACTAGCAACAATCTTCCCTCCATCCCAAACACCATCCAAATCAAAAAATGGTGACTTCCCCCCAAGGGTAACATGCTTCCAGTCCTAACTAAAAACTATTTACAAATACTTATTAGCCTTTAGGACAGCCATGAGAGCTGTCCATCTCATATATGACCCTTCTACTGGAAAATCAAGTTAAATGTTGTGAGTTAAATACCCACCTGAAGTCACACAATGAGATTGTTGCACACTGGGAAACCTGAGTTCCAGTCCTTTGTTCTTGATTATTGTACAATTGTTATCTGCACACAGTCAGGGCCGTATGCAGTCAAATGAAATACTTAAAAGAATCAAGCCCCTGCAGTCCAATATGACAAGCCAAGTTTTCAATTAATGTAATGACTTAAAATTGGTATAGTTAAACAAGTTCACAAAATGGATTTAAAGATCTAATATGAACTGGCCACTTCAAAGACGAAGTTTGCTAAACGTAATTGCCTAAACAACACTATTACTCTTCTACTGCCTAGAAAGAACAAACAATACTATTATCTACTGATAAAACACTGCTAATGAAGAAAGGTAGAATAATTTATCACTACATAATTAACACAATGCAGTTAAGCATGCTTTAACGATTCTGTATAACTGTTTCCTATCACTAGAGAATACTTTTGAGTCAGGAAATAATTGTCTAAATTTTTGATTAAGTCTCTGATCAAACTGATCAACGTTTACAGAAGTGAGATAAATATAAATGTCTATGCAATGAATGACAACTTGCTTTTTTAATTGTCCATTGGTGCTCTTATTTTTTAAACTACTAATCCTAGGGTGCAATGTTGTCTTCAATTAAGTTAATGGGATTATTAACCCTACTAAGAAATGGAGCTAAGACCTCAAGCTGTTTTATGCAAGTTGTGCTTCTCCAGCCATTCTCCTTCTCTTTTGCTTTCACCAACACTTACTCATGCATTCATTTAATTTTCTACCAGCATTTTCTTATGTTCTGTCCTCTTTTTGGCCTCTTTCTTTCAATTTTCTCGTGAATCTTATTTATCCCTAAAGTTTCAATTATGGATTTGAATGCTGTTCATTTCTGCAAGTGTTTTCCCTCACATCCAGGCTAATCTATCAGCTGTCTTGGAACCTCTGAACACTGCTTCCGTGTTAGACTCAAGGGTTTTGATATTAAACATATCAATGTGCTATAATACTGGAAAAATGTAATAGACAAAGGACTTACACTTTTCTTGTACTCAAGCAAGTCCATGCCAAGAATTTTAAGACAGTTCCCTCCTAGCTCTTCTCCACTTATGTTCAAATGTTCTATAACTCTATACCTGCTGTGCACCTTCATTCCTGCTGGCAGAGCAGAAGTTGTACCACTGGGTAAAAGATGTGCCAAAAGAAAACTATTAGGCATGTACCTTTCATTTCTTGTTTATTCTTAATAGATGAATATGCTGTTAAGAGGGAACTCTTCCAGAACCTGAGATCACACAGAGCTCCAATGTACAACTCATCAGAGGATGCTACTATGAGAAGACTGTGTGCTGAAGAGATTTCTCAGCAATTTTCAGACCTCTATAAAACTATTCTCAGAACTCATGAAATGTAGTAATCATGCAAAAAGCTATGATTTAAAGTACTTTACGTATCATTTCAGTTGAGATCAACATCTGCTGTTGATTCTAAATTTACATTATTCTTTCTCATTCTGACCAAGACACACAGCCCTTCTTTCTCTAAAGCCTCTATTGAACCCTTCCTACCTCAATCTGATACTAATAATTTTCACATTCTTATTAACAGGATTCTTTAATATGCTTTCTCCTTGCTAGCAGTGTCAACCTAGTAAAATAATGTTTAAATGTTTTATTAGAGACTACTTTTAAGGATGTGTAAACTTATGATGATAATAAAACATGGTATATTTTTTAAATTCCTCATAGCAATTAGGAGAAAAAAAATACAGTCCTTTGGCATGTGTAAAACTATTAATCTCATTACTTGGGAGTTCTCTGACTCATTAAATAGATTTTTATCAGAAATAACCTAAATTCCTACAGGGATCCATTGTTTCAAAGGTTCAAGGTAAGGTAAGGAAATGAAAAATGAATGAAAAACAATGGAAAACCATTTTAAGGTGCATGGAACAGATGATGTTATATAGGAACAGTTTCCATAAAGCATATTCAGAAACATTTTAAATTCTTTATCATCACATACACTGACAAAACTTTTCATAGTGAAATCAGAAGAAGGCAAGATAAGTTTCTCAGATGGTAACCATACCTCAAGTGTCGTTCCATCTTTCAATAAAGTGTATTGCTTTATAAAAAATTGATAAACTGTCACAGCAATGGATAAAATGAATACAACTGTTATACAAAATGACCAAGTGTAACTCAAAAACTCTTAAGTGAATTTCCAGTGTTCGTACAGCAAGCGGCTGGCAGGGCTGGAATTGAGGACTGAAAGCTGTTCCACCCAAAACTGCAACATAAGATTTGCTTGCATATTATCATAGCAAAAGAGGACAAAATTACCTTGATTAATGGAAGTCTTTTAAATCAACCAGTACAGGACAACAAGCAGCAAATTCTTCTTAATATTGTATCATCACCGTGCAGACCTAACTACATCCTCTGTTCCATTTCCAAATTAAAAAGAAAAAAGACCACATCACTCTGGAGGAAAACCTCTCTAGAGAAAAGGCCACATGCTTCATGACATGTTTGGCTATGTACTCATGGAAGACAGTACATTAATTCAATGTACACTCTCACAAGGAAACTTCCTTCTGTAGCCTGCCCAGACTGGACCATCATTTTGCTTACTATCAGCTACTTGAGGGTGTCTCCAAAGAAAGTCTGACATTTGCTGGTGGACAAGAAGTTTCTTTTATGTCACTCTGTCAGCAGTCACTGCTCACTTGGTGTAGTTGTCAGAAATAAAACCATCCTGCCTCCTCAGCTGCCTAAGTTCTCAACATGATCTTCATCCAGCACCTGGCAGGAGGTGCCCCAGGCACCTGAAGATATAGCAATGCCTGAAGCAGTTCCAGCTCAGAACTCAGCAGTTCACGGCCCCCCCCCCCCCCCCGCGCGAGTCCCAGATAAAGCAAGACACCAGACATTTCTATTTCATCATGTGTGGCTGAGGTTTAGAAAGCAAGAATAGTCTCAATAAATCAACCAGTTAAAAAACATGCACACTTAAAGTCCAAATGCTTTATAAATAGAAAATTTATCTCTGCATGCAGGCTTAAAGCTGACTTTAAAAATTCAACACAAAATATGGCAGACTACAGGAGTGTCTGCACAGAGGCGCAGCACGCATCACTGCAGTGGGGTTCCTACCATACATTTCTGTTGATGAGAGAACAGAAGAAAGGGACATTTATTTTTAATCACACAAAAATGGTATGCCACAGAAAGCAGAACAGGCTTTGTTGCTTATTCCATTGAACAACACAGACCATCTTAGGGAGCCTAAGATGAAACACTAGATGTTCTAGAGTAAAGAACATCTAGAGGGACTAAAAGCACAGTTTAACACAAGTAACAATCACAAGCTCTATCACAATCCCCCAAACCCTACTGCAAGCCTATAAGTTTCCAAATTTCACTTGACAGTGCTGACTTGGTCGTAGTTCCTTAAAACCAACTTTAGTTGTTTCTTCTTGATACTCACATATATGGTACATTATTCTGAGGTAAAATAAAAACAAATAGATCAACAGCTTAAGTTGCTACAGTGGTTTACCTACAAAATCCTTCCATTTCTGTTTCCAATGGAGCATTCAAAACAAATACTACATATGAATTCAAGATCCCACATAAGTCAATGTTGGTTCCCTGCTTTCTCCTCCTCTAAAGGCCCTTCTGCCACTCTGCAAATGGCTTGCAAGTTTAAGTCAATATAGTGGGGCAGGGAACTAACATTTCCTCCCTGCTGCATTTAATTTAAAATGGGTGTCATTATCTGTGCTTGGAGAAACCCAAGCCACTGGAAGTGGGTATATAGAAGAAACTGTCACTTAACTGCATTCTTAGGATTAGTGATTAGTACAGGAAAGGGCAGGTCCCTAAAGACCACCCAGGTGTCCCAGTAAATTAGGAAGGAGTTCCACTGCTACCAGAAGATAGTTCTCAGGTGTTTTAATGAAGTATCCTAATTAACCATCTCCTTTGTAACTCTTTTTTTTTTTTTTTTTTTTTTTTCCAGTTATGTCTGAGATAAACTGCTGTCTATG
Source organism: Nettapus auritus (assembly GCA_011076525.1). Classification (NCBI taxonomy): domain Eukaryota; kingdom Metazoa; phylum Chordata; class Aves; order Anseriformes; family Anatidae; genus Nettapus; species Nettapus auritus. The sequence continues at coordinate 3,763,976 of CM021777.1, read as the reverse complement.
TTGATGGGTCCAGCATTTCAAGCATATATTTCTATGTTCATGAAACATGATCACCCAGACACAAACTACTGGCTATATGGTAGTCACACAAGAACCTAGATCCTGTGAACAAAGACTGCTGTATATATATCATCATACTGCATCCTTCACAAACTAATTTACTAATGCTCTGTGTTTTAAAGCATTTCTCCTCATCACCAAGAAAGACAGAGATCCTATATATTAACACACAAGATTACTGAGGCAAAGAGAAGAGAGAAGTCATAGAGCAACCCTTCTATTTAAAGCCTCTGTTAGCTTCAGTAGGTTGCTCTAGTTTACAGTCAGGGAGAAAAACAGCCTCCTATCTCTGTACTTCTCAGCACAGGAAGGAAACTGGAAACAAATGCAATAAACGCTTTATTATCCTGAACTGAAATCAATAAACTATCAACAGTTTTAACCTAATTTACTAGGAAACAGAATTGGAAAGGTATCTGACAAGGCTTTTCATATACATTAAAAGCCATCAGATTGTAAATTTAGGTCAATACTGAGCCAGACAGTGACCTACAGGTGAAGTGATCCATATACCGTTACCAATTTCCTCAGTCATCCCAAGTCCCTCAGTAATTTCTAACTTGCATGAAATCTTTCATGAATAATTAAAATAAAAACAAAAGCAAAAACAAAGAAAAGAAATAGCTCTCTATGCGTTTTTCAGCAGTACGAGTATGTCACCGAAAACAAATTCTGTGCTAACAGTGGCTGAGACTGTGACTACCAATCATGCTAGATTTGCAAGCTCAGTCTGGGCCATGGCTAGGTAAGGTAGTGTTCCTTGGGTAATGCCAAGAAAACTCCAGGTACCCCAGAATTAAACAGATGCTTACAAACCTCATATCTCTTGTACTCCCCCCCCCCCCCCCCCCCCCCCCCAAAAAAAAAAAAAAAAAAGACATCTACTTTAAAGACAGGAGGATTAGGAGGTGTACGTTTGAGTACTTTGTAAATGGCAGAGCAGAAACCACTACAAAGTGACATCTCTTACAGAAATAATGTAAAGATTTCATCTAAAACAGAAATTACGGAAAGACTCTGGACAACTCTAGTTGTCTTTCCAGTAACGCAAAATAACAGGTGACACAGAAAACTGTATCTGAATGTACCATATTAGGCATCAAGAATACCTCCTTGATTTGTATTCACACAATCCACTCCAGGAAAAACTGCTCCATGAACCACAAAGCCAACTTTCTGCAGATGAGTTCTGTGCTTATACAAGCAGCTAGAATATAAAATGGAAAAACAACAACAACAACAACAAAAAACAAACAACAACAACAACAACAAAAACACACTACAACAACAAAAAAACACAAATATTTGTTCAATCATATCACAGAATCACAGAATCCTCTAGGTTGGAAGAGACCTCCAGGATCACAGAGTCCAACCTCTGATGTAGCACTAACAAGCCTTCCAGTAAACCATATCCCTAAGCTCTACATCTAAACGTCTTTTAAAGACCTCCTCCAGGGATGGTGACTCAACCACTTCCCTGGGCAGCCCGTTCCAATGCCTAACAACCCTTTCAGTAAAGAAGTTCTTCCTGATACCCAACCTAAACCTCCCCTGGCACAACTTTAGCTCATTCCCCCTCGTCCTGTCACCAGGCATGTGGGAGAACAGACCAACCCCCACCTCGCTACAGCCTCCTTTCAGGTACCTGTAGAGTGCGATAAGGTCTCCCCTGAGCCTTCTCTTCTCCAGGCTGAACAGTCCCAGATTCCTCAGCCGCTCCTCATAAGACTTGTTCTCCAGACCCTTCACCAGCCTCATTGCCCTTCTCTGGAGCACCTCCATGTCCTTCTTGTAGTGAGGGGCCCAAAACTGAACACAGTACTCGAGGTGCGGCCTCACCAGAGCCGAGTACAGGGGGACAATCACTTCCCTAGCCCTGCTGGCCATGCTGTTTCTTATGCAAGCCAGGATGCTGTTGGCCTTCTTGGCCGCCTGAGCACACTGCTGGCTCATAGTCAGCCGACTGTCAACCAATACTCCCAGGTCCTTCTCTGCCAGGCAGCTTTCTAACCACACATCTCCCAGTCTGTAGTGCTGCTTGGGGTTGTTGTGCCCCGGGTGCAGGTCCCAGCACTTGGCCTCATTGAACCTCATACCATTGGCCTCAGCCCATCAGTCCAGCCTATCCAGATCCTCCTGCAGAGCCTTCCTGCCCTTGAGCTGATCGACACATGCACCTAAGTTGGTGTCGTCTGCAAACTTACTGAGGGTGCACTCGATCCCCTCATCCAGATCATCGATGAAGATGTTAAAGAGGACTGGCCCCAGTACAAGCCCTGGGGGAGTCCACTTGTGATAGGCCTCCAACTGGATTTAACTCCATTCACCACAGCTCTTGGGCCCAGCTACCCAGCCAGTTTCTGACCCAAAGAAGTGTACACCAGTCCAAGCCAAAAGCAGCCAGTTTCTCGAGGAGAATGCATCATATGCAATTAGAGAAAAAACAAACAAACAAACAACTGAGAATCCATGAATTTATTTACATGGCTTGTTTCAATTAGTTCTGAAACACCATTCAATATAACAAGATCAATGCTGTTTATTTCAGCAACCAACAGCAAAGGACTTCAACTTGCATCAATCAGCTATCCACTGTTACATTCTCATTTCTTGAGGGGTAAGCTAGAAGATGACAGCCACCATACTGAGCAAGCATGCTAGTACTTAACTGAGAAGCAGCAGAAACAAAGTTTTGACAATATCATGAGATTGTAAAATTCTATAATTTTGTTTGAAAAGAGTGTTACAGTAAACATCTTAAACACCTACACAACTTAGAATCAAAGAACGGCTTGGGTTGGAAGGGACCTTAAAGCCCATCCAGTTTCAACCCCCTGCCATGGGCTTGGACACCTCCCACCACACCAGGTTGCCCAAAGCCCCATCCAGCCTGGCTTTGAGCACCTCCAGGGATGGGGCAGCCACAGCTTCTCTGGGCAACCTGTTCCAGTGCCTCACTGCCCTCACAGTCTCATATGAAGAATTTCTTCCTTATATCTAATCTAAACCTACTTTCTTTTAGTTCAAAGCCATTCCCCCTTGTTCTATCACTCCACCGCCTGACAAAGAGTTCTTCCCCAGCTTCCCTCTAGCCCCTTTCAGGCACTGGCAGGCCACTGGGAGGTCTCCTCAGAGCCTTCTCTTCTCCAGGCTGAACAACCCTAACTCCCTCAGCCTGTCTCCACAGGAGAGGTGCTCCAGCCCTATGGTCATCTTGATGGCCTCCTCTGGACTCACTGTACTATGCCCATGTCCTTCTTGTGCTGGGGGCCCTAGAGCTGAGCGTGGGCTGCAGGTGGGGTCCCATGAGAGCAGAGCAGAGCAGAGCAGAGGGGCACAATCCCCTCTCTCACATGCTGCCCACGCTGCTGCTGGTATAGCCCAAGGTACGGGTGGCTTCCTGGGCTGCAAGCCCACACTGCTGGCTCGCATCGAGCTTCTCATCAACCAACAGCACAGGCCCTTCTTCTCAGGGCTGCTCTCAATCCATTCTCAGCCCAGCCTGCGTCTGTGCTTGGGATTGCCCCAGCCCAGCTGCAGGACCTTGCCTTTGGCCTTGCTGAACCCCATGAAGTTCACACAGCCCCACTTCTCAGGCCTGCCCAGGTCCCTCTGGATGCCATCCCTTCCCTCCTGTGTGCTGACCGCACTGCACAGCTCGGTGTCATTGGCAAATGTGCTGAGTCTTCTCTCAATAGATAAAGAAAAATAAAAGAAAAATATTATTTTTATCACTGATGTACTTAGAGAAGGCTTTCTTGTTGCCCTTGATGCCCTTGGCCAAATTTACTTCTAATAGTGCTTTGGCTTTCCTAACCTGATCCTTGGCTGCTGAGGAAATGTCTATTGCCTCAATGTCCCAGCCTATCCATCCTTGCTTCCACCCTCTGTAGGCCTCCTTTTTCTGTTTCATTTTGGCCACAAGCTCCTTGTTTATCCATATAGGCCTCCTGGCATTTTTGCCCAACTTCCTCTTTGTTGGGATGCATCACTCCAGAGCCTGGAGGAGGTGAGCCTAGAATATTAACCAGCTTTCTTGGGCCCCTCCTCCCTCCAGGGATTTGTCCCATGGTACGCTACCAAGCAGATTGCTGAAGAGGGAAAAGTCTGCTCTCCAGAAGTCCAAAAACTTAAAAATTTCCTCACTTAAATATTTGCATAGTATATTACTCCAAATATCATATTTATTTGGTTTGTCTACAAGTCCCATTCCTCAGTCTCATGAAAGTATTATAAAGAACAAAGTCTGTATGAACCCTTATTCCTTTAAATGTTATTTCTTAATTTACTTTTAAAACAACTTCAGGTCGACTTTCAACTCCTCTTTAATTTTTTTTCCTTCCACAAAGTAACATCGTATTATGCTCATACCCAGTAAGTATAAAATGCAAACAAAAACCAAACACAATTCCTTAAAGTAGCTTGCAAAGCAGATTTACACCTCTGCAACTTGGGACTGGTGATGACATTTATATATTACAAGATCTGCAGAAGACAGATGCTAAAACATTCAAATCTCAGTACCTAAGACTGAAGCAATTCTCCTAAAGACAGACCTGAGTAACCCAAATTGCAACTGAATATATGTAGGCAGAATATCTGTCACTGGAAAACAGTGATTCTTAAGCATAAAACAAAGCCAGTTAACTCCTTGCCTATATTATACCTTCAAGGAAATCTATATACTCACAGAGTGTCTTGTCTGAATCCTCAGTTTTCCAGTTGGATTGGCTTAATTTACAGAACTAATATTAGTTATCAGAAATGCGAGTCTGAACAAGCAAACTTTCCCCTCTGTTTTGCAGAGGTGAAGAATGTTAGATTTGCCTTTCTTTCAGTCATTTAGTCATCAGAAATGCTTTTATATTCTGTATCAAAAATTGACATGAGACTACTGCAATACTTTCCAATAGTTGAGACTACAGAATTAGGAAATGTCCTATTTAGAAATTGAGTTTTGAGTGATAAGAATGAAATACAAATTGGTCCGTTGTTCCATGACTCCATTTAGACTGCACTAATATTAGTTCTGATACAGTGCAAGTGCATCACCAGACAGATGGTCAGATCAGTGCTTCAAATGAGTAAGATTTAAAAACTATAATTCAACATGAAATGGTGACATATCAGTTAATTTGATTTTTTTAATGAAGAATAAAAATGCTTTTAAAAGTTTATATATATAGATAGATACACACAGTCATCCATACATTTCAGAAATCAGATATGTTAAATAAGCCAATTTATCTATGTACAACCAGCATAACCCTATTTTTGCTAAGTAACATAACTTATAAGGGTCCAAAGCATGTTTCTATACCATTCCCAGAAAGAACTTCACTATGGAAAAGCGAAGTGTCAATATCATGAAGATTACCCATAACTACTAGTCTAACGTGTATGTTAGACTACAAATGCTGTGGTTCAAGCTGCACAGTTAAACCAAACTTCTCTGGCTCACATAGCAAAAAAGAATGCAGTAACAATTATGGAGAAGTATACAAGGCAAGACAGAGTTTTTCATCTAGATCAATCTAGATCATCTAGTGTGTGACAAAAACAAAAGAAGTCACACTGGAAGTACCAAAAACAGATTTAACAGACAACTCAGTGCAAGATTTGTGGTGGAGCAAGGTATCCCTGCTCACTGCAAAGCTGGAACCATACGGTCCCTTCCAACACAAACCATTCTATGATTAAAAAACAAAACAAACAAAAGCGTTAAAGGTTTCTGAATATGGGACACCCATTTGACAGCTGTATTCTGAACTTACTTAGATTTTCTTTTCTGCATTTATAACCAGAACTTCATTCAAGTTCCTTGGATTTCAGCTACATTATTTTAAGATACTATTTTGACGCATTTTTACTCCTCAGTTTTTATAAGCTTCTTAATTTTGACTGTTTCCTGAACCCCTCTGCATTACTTGAAATCCTACTCCTTCGTTTCTCTTGGATTCCCAAATTCTAGGTAGAGTTGATCCAGAACAATCTACTGTTCTCTTTATAAATGAATCCAGCATGGGGTAACATCACAGATTTGCACAAATCAGCTGTTCATCATGTGCATTTACATTACAGAACATTAATGAGTTTTTGCTGTGTATATTTATGTGCAACTCTTTGAACTAATCATTATTAGCCAGGATATGTCACTTAGAGAAATGGGCTGATAAAAGAAAAATAACTAATACATAATCCCTGTACATGGAGTACCACTCAACAAACAGTACTTGTAACTGTTGTCCTGGATCCAAAATGCATTAATACATCAAATAAATTCTGTATCTGACAAGTAATGTTTACCAAAATTATCTTTTTTTTTTTTTTTTTTTTTTTTTTTTTTTTTTTAAAACGTATGCTGAACATATTTTAAAAATTCAAGTGTAAAAGACATCTCCCTGGACAGTAATTATTTTATTTTTAAACAAAGACTCAATTCACCTTTGCCCCAAAATAAGATGAGATTTCATGCACAATTAAGTTTATCTCCTTCAAATCAATAAAAACATTAAAAATAGTGCAGTTAGCTAATCTGAGTACTATTGCAAATCTTGTAGGAATACTGTGCTGAATATGAAATTTACTAGTTGAAAGGTACTTCAGAAGGTTTTTAGGCTTTATGAGAACACTTCCAAAACATGAACAGTGTGAGAAACAAAGTTGTGTTTTTGCAGTAGAGAATTATTTTTCTTTATTCCAAGGTAGTTGTGTACTCATAATAAGGAGAAATGCTAAGTAGCTAACAATGCTAACAAATGATATGACCTTCTGGGAAAACAGGGCTTGAAAGCATTGGAAAATAAATTAAAATTTGTAGAAAAAGTAGTCAAGTATTTAGGGCATCTAGTGTCTGAGGGGGAATGAAGAATAAATCCAGAGAGGATTCAGGGAACTGTTGAGCTACCCCTACCCAAAACTAAAAAGAACTAAAAAGTTTTAAGAGAAAGAGGTTTTTAAGGAATTAGGAATCACAAAGTCCAAAGCAAAACAGATACTCCCTGATGGGAGAGAAATGCTGAATAAAGTACTAATGAGGCGAATATTAACTGTTTTATATCAAGAGGGTCATTGGGGAATTCAAGCAACGTGTGATGCTGTGCTATGGAAATATGTATGTGTAGGAATATATATAGTCTGGCTGAACAAGTATGCAGGAGTTACGTAGTATGTCAAAAGGTAAACAGGAAAACTATCTGCACTCAGTCCAAAGGGAGCGAGAACCAGGAATTCAATGCTTCCAAAACGTACAGGTAGATTTTACAGAACTCCTTAGAGCAGGTAGATTTAAATACTTATTAGTCTTGGTAGATCATTTGTCATGGTGGGTGGAAGCTTTCCCTTCAGTATCTGCTACTACAAACATAGTAACTAAAGTAATTCTAGAACAACAACTCCCAGGTATGGAATTGTTGAAAATATTGACTCTGATCAAGGAAACCACTTTATGTCAGAAATATTGCAAGGGCTAATGTGGACTCCAGGAATTTAAGTGGAAATTGCACACTCCTTGGCATCCTTCCTCTTCTGGAAGGGTAGAGAGGATCAGACAGTAAAGAAGTAATTGACTAAGTTCTGGAAACTCAGCTTCCCGAAACAAAGTGCTTACCTTTGGCATTTCTCTGAATTGAAACTGCACCAAGAAAAGATGTGGGAGTTTCACCATATGAAATATTATTTGGATTGCTGTACATGGATAAAGGGAACGAGTTACCTCAGTTTGAAACAAAATATGCTTAAGAACTATATGCTCGGGCTGTCGCCCTCTTTGTCTCAGGACTGTTAGCTCAAACCCCACCCTTGGAAGTCTTGAACAATCCATTCCGAGCAGGAGATTGGGATCCAATGCAAACATGGAGAGAATCGAAGCTGCAACCACAGCGGGAAGGACTGTTCCAAGCGCTCCTGACTACTGAGACCAATAAGAACGGCTGAGAAAGGATGGACTCATACCTGGGGACATCACCCAGTGTCAGGACTTTTCAACTATGATGGAGAGAGGCTTAGCAACTCCATCAGCCAGTTCCCTCAGGACCCTGGGATTCATGTCATCAGGTCCTATAGACTTGTACCTGTTTAGATTCATCAGATTCATCGAACCTACTCTTCACTTACAGCGGGTGGGACTTTGATCCCCCAGCCTCCATCTATCAGTTCAGGGAAATGAAAGACTTGGGAAGCCCATCTATCAGTGCAGACGCAGGCAAAGTTGAGTACCTCAGCCTTCTCCATGTCTGTCATTACCAGTTACTCAGATATAGAAACTCACTACTAATATAAGAAATTAGCCACCTATAATCGCTCACACACTCCTATTTTCACCCCTCAGTCTATTTTCACAAGTGTTAAAGGTGCATGGTGGCCCTTGGGGACTCCTCTTGCAGCCTGAAGGGAGCTGTGTCCTCTCTTGTGCTCTTCTTCGAGGCTCTGTGCAGAAGGGATGCCACCTGTCGCATGAGGGCTGGGAGATGGGAAAGAAGCACTTACACAACCCCTGAGAATTGGCAAGAGTTGTTTATTGCTGGGACAGCTTGCAGGTAAGCCTGCGGGATGTCCATGAGATTTGGGGGCTCCAAGCTAATGATTGGGATGGGGCCTGAGCAATGAGTAGGGAGCTGGCTGGGCACTCCTGTGATGCTGTTTGTGCTTTCTGATGGCACAGAGTGAAGACATGCCAGGGCAGTTCCAGGTCTGTTCTTGCTGTGGTGGATCCATTTCCTTTGCCTCCTCCGTATCTTCTGGTGGATCCAGCTCCATGGGCTCCACAGTGTTGGGCAGGAGGATGAGCCAGTCTTTGCGCGGGACTGCCCAAACAGGATGCCTTCGATTCAGCATGTTTTCTGGCCAGGGTGCCATACCAAGGGGTCGACCTGTTCCACCCTGAGGTCCCATACCACTGTCGGCTTGATTTTCGTGCCTGTGGTGCCAATGATATTGCTTATATGTAACTGTGGGCTGCACACCAGATGTCCCTCGAGCACTGCTGTATCTAGTGCTGATGGTGCTTGCTCTCTGCCCACAATATGTTTCCTTGTCAGCTGCCTTCCTTCTTGCTGCTGCTCTGGAAGGCATGGCTGTCCTTGCAAACCAAGCAGAGCCGCTTCTCACCTTGCTGCCTCTCGTCTCCTAGTAGCTCAACAAGTGGAGGGCCAGCAGCAGGGGGGGGGCTGTTTTTATAGGGCCCACGAGGCAGTGGTGGCCATTGTGACCTCAGCAAGCCTCTGTGATGAAGTGGCCCATGCATGGCCAAAGATGGCTGTACTGGGAGCAGCCTGGGAGATGTCCTCACATGGGGGAAGAAGGAGGACTGTGGGGGCTGAGAGACCCTTTGCTGGGGCTGGCTCCCCCAGGCCATTTGACTTGCCTGAGAGAAAGACAGCCCCTTGACCACGGGGACTGCCCTGCACCTCCCGTGTTGCACACGATGTTTTCCAGCTCAGGCTCTAGCCTCTCATCAGTGTAAAACAGAATCACAGAAACATTAAGGTCAGAAAACACCTCCAAGATCATCTGGTCCAACAACCCCCCTACGACCAATGTCACCCAATAACCCATGCCCCCAGGCACCACATACAACCTTTCCTTGAACACCCCCAGGGATGGTGACTCCACCACCTCACTGGGCAACCTGCTCCGGTGCCTGACTGCTCTTTCTTATCTATTACATATTATTAATATTATCCATAATATAGTATATTATTAATATTTTATTAATATTTATTAATTAATAATTATTAATATTTAATCTATTTTCTAAATATCTGTTTTCTAATATCCAACTGACATCATTGAGATTTACTACTTCGAAAATGAAAATTAATTCTGCTTTATGTAGATACTTGAAAAAATAGTAAACCTGGGGGGAAAAAAAAAGAATGGTGTGTGAATTAGAAAACGCTATTGTAAATACCTCAGTTATAATTGAAGAACTAGAAAATAAGTTTGATTAGTTTGCAGAAATAGTACTCTAGAATCAAATAGTATTAGATTTATTAATAACCTCATATGGAGAAGCGTGCACTGTAATTATTACTAATTGCTGTATATATGTAGATCAAATGGGACAAATTTGACTGCTCAAAAATATTTGGGAAAAAAACAACAACAACAAAAACACAAACAACAAAAAAAAGATCCTACATAGAGTAGTTCAAGATGACAATCCCTGGGGATTTAGAAACATTTGGGAGAAACTAATACCTGAATAGAATTGGCTCAAAAAACTATTTGTTGGTATTGTAATAATAATGACATTGTATATCTGTCATCCCTCGTGACATCCAAAGAAGAATATTGCACCTTAATGTTGGAAAAAGAGTGCTATATGTGAAGAGGTGTAAAAACAACAATAGGAGTAAGAAAAGAAAAGGGGGGAATTGTGAGAAGCAAAGTTGTGTTTTTGCAGTAGAGAATTATTTTTCTTTATTCCAAGGTAGTTGTGTAGTCATAATAAGGAGAAATGCTAAGTAGATAAGTGGACAGTAGAAGGCCTCACTGTTCCAAAATAAGGCAGAAGCCTGAGGAAAAGAGGATGAGCAGTGTGAGAACAGTAAAACAAAGATCACAAGTTCTCAAAACATAAGAAAGGAGAAATTTAAGGGTTGCAAAAAAAGAAAAACTGTACATACATGGTACAGAGGAGTGTTGAGTAGCTTGTGAACCTGCCAATGAGGAAACAGGGGAGGTGATCAGGTGTCAGGTAATAGGGAATAAAAGGTTATGATTTGTTTACTAAAATGTGCTCCTGATTGACAGGACACCCACCATCGCAATCACGAATAAAATAAGCTTCACAGAAGATCCTGTCTGAAGAAAATTATTTGAGATTTTTCTCACAGCAGTCACTTACAAAAAGAACTCAGGTGTCTCAGCCAGTCTCAAAATATGTTCTTTTCCATGGCATTACTTTTAAAATGAGTCTTTTCGGGCAAATTTCAAAGAATGTATGGTTCACATACTTTAAACTGAATTCACTTGTAATTCAGTATTTGACAGAGCTAATGCTTAATTGTTTCTAAGGAGTCTACAAAGGAAAATATTTCTTTTTCTTATTCAACAAACACTGAACTAAAATTATGTTTTGCTTTGTTTTTTTCATTCAGGATAGAATTTGACACTCTAATAGAGTAGAGAAAAGCAGCCTGTGCTAGTTAATGTATTTTAATTACTGAAGTCCCAATTCTCCTTGTTTTGTATTAGAAAGAATTAATAAGACCTACATTCTGGAATATGGCATTAATGCTGATAGAATAGGCTTTCTTCCAGCACATTCTGATTCATTATCCAAGCAATTCAAAGAATTACTAGCATGTAAGTTAATGCAAGCAGTGTGCAGATTTGAATCCAAGTACGGACACAACGGCGTATTTTCAAAAGCTTACATAACCATGGGCATGGTTAATTGTTTTAAGCTATAACTAATGTTAATGAGAGGGCGAGAATTATTGTTTTCTTTTCAAGTGCTATAAATCTTAAATTTTCTTAGAACAGATACCAAAAGCTAATGAAAGGATTTAAGTTTAACAGAGCAAGGTTAATAAACACTTTTCAAATTATGACATTTCATAATATATATCTTCAGAGCCAGTTTTATCTTCTTCACATAAAGATAATGATGATTATCAGCTCTGCAGCTCCTATAAATCACTTCACCTCAATTGAGTTAATGGAGATATGTTGATTTGCATCAGCTGAGAATTCTGCCAAAATCTGCCCCAAAGCAGGGTCAGTATGGTCATTTTGAAAGCTCTTTTTCAGAGAAAAGAAAGTTGCATACCAGTAAAACTTTTGGTTATGTCAAAAATATGTGTGTATGAATCTGCAAATACACCATTTAGAACTTCACTCAACTCTCCACAGTATAGCTCCATATTTTCAGGTTTTGAACAGCTGAGCAGTTCTCGCCTTCTCTGCTGCCACGCATCGGCCCTCTTCTGCCCCACACTTTCTGCTCTGCACTAAGCACCGGCACTACTGGGGTGTTTCTGGCCACAAACACATCCCACCCAGCACCCCAAGTGCAGCAGGGGTGATACACAGAATTTCAGGGAAAAGGAGGTAGAGAGGCTGTAGCTCTGATGTGTTCAAATGCAGAGCCTTTTTAGCTCAAGATTTACTCCAGCTGGTATGAGCTAACTCAACCTGTTTGTCAATTTTGTAACCCTGAATGTGTCTTAAAGTACTTTTCAGGCTCCTTTGGAGCCTACTATTTATTTATTTATTTTTGCAGCAATACTGTGCAGGCATAGAGGGCCACAAGCACAGGCCTCCTTTTTTTTTTCTTTTATTTTCTTTTTGAAGACTCTTCTAAACAAATAAAGAAGTCTTGTACAGGTTTTGATGTTGGACAAGATGACCTCCAGGAGTACCTTCGAACCTCAACCATATTGTGATCTTGTCATTTTTTTATCCTCTTAAATTGTATGATGGGTATGCTTCAGCCTTCCTTTTAAGTAATAAATATTAACCAACACTGACAATATACTACTGGACTAACAGCTTGTGGTACAGTAAGAAAATGCCTTCCTGCTCTACTCTGTACTGGTGCAGCCTCAGCTTCAGTACTATGGGCAGCTTTGGGTACCACATTATAAGAACTTAAAACTATTACAGAGCATCCAAAGGAGGGCTACAAACGTGGTGAAGGATCTGGAGGGCAAGACCTATGAGGAGCAGCTGAGGTCCCTTGGTTTGTTTGGCCCAGAGCAGAGCAGGCCGAGGGGAGGCCTCATGGCGGCCTGCAGCTCCCTCACGAGGGGAGCGGAGGGGCAGGCGCTGAGCTCTGCTTTCTGGGGACAGCGACAGGACCCGAGGGAACAGCATGGAGCTGGGACAGGGGAGGGTCAGGCTGGGTGCTAGGAAAAGGTTCTGCACCCAGAGGTGTTCGGCCCCTGGGACAGGCTCCCCAGGGCAATCATTATGGCCCTGGCCTGCTGGAGGTCAAGAAGTGTTTGGACAATGCTCTTAGACACATGGCCTGATTTTTGTGTGGTGCTGTGTGGAGCCAGGAGTTGGACTCAATGATCCTTGTGGGTCCCTTCCAACTTGGGATATTCTCTGATTCTATGACTCTGATTCTCTGATTCTTTAAAAATAATAATTATGAAGACTTGTCAGCAGTTTACTATGTACATAATAGAAGGTGCAGAGAAAATTCACTCTGCCCTTCAAATTTTGCTTGGACAGTGTAATTTGTAGTACATCATTCCAAACCTTGAAATTAATCACTTAACGGTACCAAGGACCAACACAGATGCAACTCAATGAATATTCACATTCTCTAGAAAAGTAAACTAAAAATAAACAAACAAAAAACCACAACGTTTTTGCTCTTCATGTCCGCTTGCACATGACATATACAGACATGCAAATGGAGGGCACTCTTTTTTCACTATGGAACAAAAGAAGATAGAATGAATTCTGCAGACAGGATAGATGGGATGGGATACTATACAGTAGTTTAATACAGACTAATCAAACCACGCACATCTTGTTCAATTCTGTACATGTCCACTCCATGTATTAAGATATTTGTTTATTTCTCCAAGCAAATATTCTGGGTAGTTAAAAAAATAATAATAATAAAAAAATTTAAGCTGGTTATTATTTGATGGATTTTTAATTTGAACAGATAGAAAATACTCTTCAGATTATATTCAGACTCTATGGGAAGTTTTAAAACCTTCCAGAGACCTCCAAAGGCAATTATACCAGAGAAGTGTTCTAGATTTACACCTGACTGAGATGGAAAGGTCTGCGTACATCAAATATTAAAAACAAACTCGCTATAAATAACCTCTAACTGAAGCACAGCTCCAGTGACAACATTTTTTTCTTTTTCTCTCATTTTTGACCCTTAACATAGCAGTGTGAAAACAGTAAAAGAAAAGATCAAGTATGTATCTACAAAATAACCTAAAATTTTCTAATTCACATGATCTTACCACTGAAAGAAATGTACTGGCATGTGTGTGGTCGTTACCTGAACACGAAGATTCTTTATCACACAAACAGAACTGGCCAGAAAGAAGACCAAAGTACAACTCAAAGAGACCAAACTACAACTCAATCCTGCCACATAACTTTAATAGGATATTTGATTATTAATACCGTAAAAGTAAGACTATTCTGCATCTCTCCTAAAATATTTGTAAACAATATCCCAGAATAAGACATGGGCGCTAACTATCTGAGCACCACTTGATATTTGCTTTATGTTAATAGACATTCTCTTGACTAGCTGTGCTTGAATATGTTATAAAGAATAACAGGAAACACTATTTAGCAGTGTTTTTAAAACCCTGAGTCATTTCCATAATTTGTGACAGTTGGCAGAATTTGATGGCATCTAACATTGATTTTTATGTTTCAAGATGACAATCATTACACTATTATCTGCAGTTTGAGCAGTGGAACCTAACCTCCTAATTAGTATGAAAAACTGTTCCAGTTGCAACCCCAGTAAGTCACAACAAGTCAATAATTTTAACAAGAATTAATTTTGAAAAATGTACAAGGTTGTATTGGAAGCTATTCCGGCATGTCTATTGATTAACATTTGGTATTACAACCTATAAATGACTCATTAAATACTGCATCACTCTAAGTGTAATTTTTGTTTGTTTTACTTACTATAAAACAAAATAAAACAGAATGAAGCACTAAAAGATTATTAAGGTAAAGGAGCCTTTTCATTTCCTGTGTTGCCACCACACTATACTGGAGAGTAATACAAAGGAAGACTTCAAACTCTTCTGTAACAGTGTTTATGACTAAGAAAGCTGCAACTTCCTTGTATGACAACATGGAATATCTCAATCAATCTCATAAATTTCCAGATACAAACCATTTAGTTCCTGCCATATGTGGAATCAGTCATACCTTGATTACTGTGACCCAGGTTATTACCTCCCCATAGGCATTTTCCTTTTTAGAAATGTGAAAATGGGGTATATACTCTAAAAACCTGAAGAAATTTCTTTAATTTACATTTCTGCTTGATTTTAAAAGGATATCACTAATTAAAAATGAATTGTTGTTTGGAAATCTGCTAAAATAATAGCATTTATTAACGTGGCATCTACCAAGACAAACTTTGAAACCATTAATCTTCCTTATAATATTATTACATCTATTAAACAAAAAAAAACATTTACAACTTCTGCTTCCATCTGTCTGAATTAAAAGGAGATTTTTCACTTCAGTATTTGAAGGTTTCGTATACAGAATGTCTTTTTTTTTTTTTTTTTCCAAAGACATTTATATTCTTGAAGATCATAACAAGGTTCAACAGACAAATAAATTTAAGTAAAAGCCTGAGACTGATACACTTGGAAATCCACAAACACATACAAATCTGTGTGTCGATGCTAGGTGGCAGTACTGTGTAATTAAAACCCAAAGATTTCTTCACTGTATGTGCCTCACTTCAGGCATTTTTCAAAACAAGCAACTTGCGCATTTGGAATAATAATTTAAACAACAAATAGATCTCTTTTTCCCTTTGATTTCATCTCCTGAGAACTATATTCCTTATACATAAAAGGTCTCAAAATTAATTTTCTTATCCATAAAACTGTGTTCTAACACAACAGAATTATATGAAATAACTCAAAATTAGGAGACAGACATTGTTTCCATCCTGCAGCATTACAGCCCTATTCTTTGGTATTGCACAATTTCTAACTCCTGGGTAGTTTCTGACCTCAGTTTTCTCTGCATCTCAGAAACAGAATTACCTAGCATTTGAGGTATGCACTTTTAAAGCCTGTTTTAGTCTCAAGATGTATTTGATGAAACAGGTCACTTCTAATCATCTGATCCATATAGCAAAAATGCTATAGCTTCTACCAAATAACATGTACACCACAGAGTACTTATAATTATTTGTAGCTACCACACATGATGAACAGTTGCACTTATTTTCTATATAGAATTTCTGAAACGTGTCTCACTTTGTATGATTATTGCCAGAAAAAACAGCTTTTCACACAGACATCAATTACAAGAGGAGTAAGGTAAGTCAGCCTATTCAAGAAGCATCAGTGACAGAACACTGTCAGGTAAAGTTTCGGTATTATCGTGACTTACAGCAATCACAATAAAATACAGCATCAGTTATATTCTGCTTATTCAACAGTGAGTACTGCTTACATATAATACTGTATGTAAATAATACAGAGCATTTCTTCATTTAAAAACACATGCAAGTGGGGAAACAGGAGCACTCTATATAATAACAGAAATATAACATTTGTTTTTACTGTGAAGAGTACTGTTAAGGACCTGGGAATCACTGATTATATATAAAGAGATATGTCTCTTCCCCAGATTTTTAGTAATGATAGGCATACGCTTATTGTATTCATTACAGAGTATTAACTGAGATGTACAGAGTCCCAACTCAATAAAAAAGCTCAGTAGTCAATTAACAGGCCTCAAAATCACAGCACTAAGACATAAAGATGAAAGCAGAGGTCATGTGGCTCCTCTGCCAGTATCAGGAGGAATTCATCCAAAAGTTCTAGAGTCTAGTTACCAACTCGTCCAACATCAATTGCCTGCCAGCTGTCTAATACTCATAAAACATTTCTCATCCTCTCCAGTTCTGATTGTGGCTCCACATTTTAATATTCAAAAATTACATTTATTTTAGGGCTTTCTAGTACAGTTCACAGACAGACTAGAACACTCTGGAGTACAAATATATATAATGAAAGCTCTGCCATCACAAAATATGAATATTTAAAACACCTATCTGTTGTTCCTAATTTCTATAACAGCATAAGGAAAAAAGTTGTGCCCCTAGTGGTAATAGGAACAGAGTAAGAGCTACCTACCATGACACTACCTATCAATAACAATGTCATCTGTAGAAGCGTTAGGTAACAGAGATGACAGTTCTATTTTTGTGCATCATATTAACAATTACATATGAAGTGCTAATTTTTCAAACTGTGATTCATCACTCAGTAACTTTAATGCCTGCTTGAATTATTTTAAAGCACGGGAGGAAAGTTACACAGGAATGAAGAAGAGATTTGTAAACAATCCACATCTGCTGAAGAGCTGAGTCAGTGCAGTAATGCCTGCTGTTGTGCCACCCTGCTGAACCACTGTTGGAGGAACTGAACTGCAGCTGTGAACAAGCTTTCTGAAAAAAACTCTTTTCCTCTCACCAGTAAAATAGTAATTGGGGCCTCTGCGGCCCTGAAAAGAGAAAGGATCTTCATCTCAATCAGTCCAAGATAGTCCTTGAAAGAAATGGAATTGAGCTAAGAAAGGCTTCCACTGAATTTTCTAACTTGTGTGCAAGGGAAAGCAACAACACTTTCTTCTTCCCTTCTAGCAGCTTTTCTGGATCTTTCCCACTGACTCATAATCACATAGTTATTTTTTAATAAGATGTTAAACCCTTTCTGGAAACAGCAGCAAACCAATATACTCCCTCCCCAGTGCAACAGTTGACTGCTTATGGAGTAATTACTCTATTTATAGTGATTACTTGCATGAGAGAAGTGATTTATATCACCTGGTATTAATGACAGACAGAAAGTTTATTTCACATTCATGACCTGAAGCTCTCACACAAATGAGTATCACTTTCCTAAGATGCTGGTGTTTGTGTTCTTACATCTATGAAATGAAATACCAGCCTTGTCTTTTGTACTTTAGCTAGCTAATAAATATCACATACTGTTCTTTCAAAACTACGTTTACAGTCTTCTTTTTCTGTAACTGGCAAACAAAGCCTCGTTCTAGTGACCTAATGCAGCAGCATTCAGCAGCTTGGATCTGCCCTTTGAGAATCCATGTTTGCAATGCTCTTTTCCCTCTAAGTATTCCAGAAGAGTATGCATTACTCATCCTTTACTTTTTGATGGACAAAAGCTCTGATGAGTTATCAATCAATAGCATTTGGTTATCACAGAAGAAAAAAAATAGTAAAACAATTGGCAAAGATATTAGGGTTACAGCAAAGATCCTCCTTCCCTCACTCTCCAACACATGTAGGGAGAAAAAAAAAAAAAAATAGAAAGAAAACAGAGGGGGGAGGAGTAGGAAAGTGTTACAGCCATTTTCAAGAAGATAGACAGGTCTGTCCCGCAGGAGTAACTAGAGCTGACAAAATTGATCAAAGAGTATTTCAGATTGTAACTAATAATCAGATTCACCTCATATAATTTCACTGAGGTCAAGTGAGACTAAATAGTCATTGTGCAAGAAAGCAAAATATTCACAGAAGGCTTATAAACTTGCAGTGTAATTCAGCTGTTCATTAGAAGCATAATGAAGTCCACAGCCTTTGAATTCTTAGACATTTATACTTCTTTTCCATTGCCATGTTCTAGAATTGTGGCTTACAGATACTATAACTTTGAATGGTAACTCAAAGCCACATACTAGCTGAATAACTGAAAATGTTGCATGTCTTTGATTCATTTGTCAAATTATTATTTTTAAGACATGACAGTTTGAACATGACTACAATTAATCCCTGACAACACCTTCTTGTTATTGGAGCCGGAGCCTATCAGATAAATGAAAGGAAATGCTCTTTTTTAAAAATACAACACTCTTGTTCTTCCACACTGCAAAAGGCATTGACATTATTGTTAAATAAATCACTGAGGAAAAAAATCAGAGACCTGCGCTTCTGCAGTACTATATTTTTAATGCAATGAGAAATCAAAATACTTCCATTTTGGAGAGTCATACTGTGATGTTACAGGAGGGAACAATGAGACAAATTGTACAATACTTAACATCTTAAATCAAGGCTTGGCTTCACATTTTACAAGCTACTTAGGAAGCGCTAGCACCTCTGTTGCTCACTGTGAACCTTTGAAATTTATCAAGGAGATAGCCTAAGGGTTAAAGACAAAAACTTTTCCCTTAAGAGAGTTTCTTTACTTTCAGCAGAGCACTAGTATAGAGTTTTGATTCCCCCTATGCACCCTATGTCCCCTCTCTGCCACCCTAACTGAGGCCCTGGCAATGCAGAGCAGGCACAAGGAGATGGAGGTAGTAGAAAAAGCTTCTCGCAGAGCTGCTGTGCCTTCTCTAGCTTTAAAATGTTAGAACTGAATTCACAGCTTTGCACCAAGCAGCTGCACCAGCTGTTTTTGTTCTTCATACTCCACACAATACACAAAGCAGCAGACTTGGTAGACTGGGATGAGAGAACTGAGAATTAGAGGGGACTCTTACAGCCATTGTCTGAATTGGCTCTCCAGTCCCCTTGCTGGCCAGCTTGCTCACCTTCGCTCCATGCCAGCTAGCCTAGGCCCCCTCAACTGCAAAGAAAAATTCAGGTTTCAATTCAATTCAACTGTGCTATGTTTTTTTTGTTTGTGTTTTTTTTTTTTTTTTCGTTTGTTTCTTTCTTTCTTTTAAACCAACTTATAAGCATACCCACACACCAATTCTTATTTATATGTCCATACAACTTATTTTTATTATTTTAAACATACTGCTAAAATTTTCAAGCCTACCACTTAATATTAGAATTCTCCAGTTAGTTGAAATTTATTTTCAAAAACATGAGAACAATGATTAGCTAGAAAGCAGAGCATCTAAAAAAAGTGTTTTAACAAATTAAACGTACTTCATGACCCCTTATCCAACAGTTAATTCTCTAAAATCAAGGGCAGACAAAGGAATTGTTAAAGTCATGTTTTAGCAATCCATGCAGAAAAACTTCTGATTCTCTCCCACTTTGTTCTTTTTTTTCCATCTGCTACACTAAGTGGAACCAACATCCATTATATGTAACAGACAGCACCTTAATTGAAATGACTTCTTACACAAGTCCATTTAATTAAAAAAAAAAAAAAATCATTGTTTTATTCTAGTAAGTGTAATATTCATAAAAAAAAATAATGTATGTCTATTATTCAGCTACTGATGCACCTCTGCAGCTCATCAAACTACTTCACTTAAAGCTGAATATACTTGAAAATAAAAAAAGCTTAATGACCACAATAAACAGTTAGGCCAGTACTATCAACAGGCTCTACTTCTATGGGTGAACTGCACACCGCTTCTGACATTTACCTTGCCTTTAGCACAAAATTCAGGTACAAAGATATACTTACATAACCAGGACGCTTAAAAAGTCTATTATTCTTTAATAAACATCAGTATATCTTTGACCCAGCAAGCAACCTGTATGTTGAAAGGATATGCTTTACCTGACATTGTTTTAGAAAACTTTACACTTCATATAGATGTTTTGAAAGGACTTAATGAAAGTGGAAATAACGAAGAACAAAATAGCCGTTGCCATACCTCATGAGGAATTTTTCTTACATTGCACTACTAAACATGCAATCATTTATCAGTTTGGTCAGTGGGATTCCTGTCTCAGTGCACAAATTCAGAACACAGAACAATAGACAATTTATGTATATCACTTTTGCAAACACTCATAATTTCTTGAAAAGGACAGTTTTTAATAAATGAAGAGCTGAACGCTGTCAAGAGACTGAAAATGCAATTCAAATTTTTCACAGATCAATGAAAGACTTCACATGGAATGACACCCAATGAAAAAAAAAAAAGTTCTCTACAAATGTCCTGGAAATGCTATGTTTCTCCCTATGTAAGCTTCTTGTTCAGACTAACACCCTCACATGGTAGGAGAAGCAGAATTTCTTTAATCTCCCATACGGACTCTGTTCTTCATCTGAATCCAGTTTCTTGGATTTGTTCCAGAACACATGCCTACAGATCTCCTAACAGTACTCCGGCCGCAGTTGCGGTGAAGCACCAGACCAAACTCTAATTTGCACCTTTAAGAGCTTCCCCCTTGGAAGCCTATGTCCAGCAGTGTATTTGAGCAACTCAAAGCACATTTTTCTGAACAAATTTATTTATTCAAAGAATCACACCCACAAAGGATGGCTTTCATTCCTACCAATAGCTCCTAGGAATCAAAGTTAACTGCCTCAGCAATACGCTAACATCTTGTTCTCAGACTCCACCTGCCCTCACAGCTAGACCACACTGTCCTCTTAGAAAGAAGTTTGTTGTTCGTTCATATTATATTTATCTTTGGCCTTCAACTTTTGTGTACAAATTGTGTGATGCTAGGGGACACAGGGAAAAGAAGCAACAACTGAGTGGCCCAGTCGTGGCCCTGGTTACTCTTGGCACTGTTTGCTCTGAGGCATTTCATCTCCGGACACTGTTTCATTTATTAAGATACTAAACTGACTTAAATTATGAAAGCAATTTATTATGAAGCAAAGTCCGGTGAAACACACTGGTTAAAAATAGAGGTGCAGGCCTCTCTCACATCTGTCATAATAACCAATGCAAAATAAAAATGAAAAAAAAAAAAAAAAAAAAAAAAAAGCCAGAGTCTTGAGACAAAATCCAGGCCTGAGACCCAGCACAGCACGCGCTTCACAGGTCTGCGAAGCCCACCAGCACTTCTTCAGTGCTGCTGCTTCTCATCCATACAAAAGATGTTTTAGTTGTTGGTGGCTGAGGTCCTCTTTCAAGCATGCTTTTGTAAGGGTTTTTTCTAATTTCTTTCACCTTTCTCTGTCAAGTCACATTACTGCTGAGTACAACAGCTGAGGTATGGGAGCAGTGGGGCGATCTCTGGGGAACTGACAGCATGGTATGTCTTGGAGCTGTTAGACTTCTCCTATGGGATATACTTTCCCCCCTCTCTGCCAAGAGATGTAAAGAATGTAATGGCAATACTGCTATGCATTTCCTATCGCATACATCAATCTTTCGTAGGTTACAAGCAGCATTTTAATACTTTTATTTGTTTAGAAGCATTTCCTTCCCTAACTGCTTTAGTTTTTTCAGATCTGGTACAATTTCCAATTGCCCATTACCTACAAAGCCTTCCACCAGATTAGGACAGTACTGTCAAACTTCTTCTAATGGTTATCCTTAGATTTCCTAAATTCTAAAGAATCAGATGAAGCCACACTCCTGGAGGTATTGAATGCAATAGGGAGAGACGATGTCGATTCCTCTCACTAAAATCTGAGAGAGAGGAAAGGAGAATTTATTTTCCCTCTGCAGGGAACTGCCATGCTTAATGGCTGACAGAAATGTCTTAGACCTCTTCCAGCTGCCTCCCTCACTACCTGTACTAAGCTGTGGTGGGTAGCTGTGCTGAAGTTGTAATCATCTGAGGATATAAGCAAGACAAGTAACAAGAATGGCTGTCATTAAACCAAATTATATATATGTATATATATATATATTTTAAAAAAAAAAGCAAATAAGCTGTGATTTTTAACAAATCTCTTATTCCTTTTGCAACTATGAAGCTGTCACTGAAATTTCAACCCCGCCCCATCTGTTAATGTGTAATGCTCTTTCATTTCCCACTATCAACTTATAAGAATGCATATTGTATTTTGCACATAGGCCAAACATAGTCATTTACAGGCATTCAGAATTGAGGTCTCCTCAAAATCCAAAAAGTGCCCTTCAAGACACACTGCTGGTACTCAAAGCTGTGGCTACTGAACTTAGTGCTACATGACAGACTAATAACAATGATGTATCTCTCTACATACCTTATCTGCCCAAAATTAATATTCATAATTACAATCAAAATTAATGAATGTCTACAAAATGCCAGGATGATCTAAGTGACGTTTTACATTCTGATATTTGCAAGCTAATGTTGATTCAAAAAATTAGTAGGATTGAGTCAGCAGCATTACATTTACTTGCTGTCGAGGCACCAGCTACAGCACTCCTAACTTTTATGTTCAGATAATAGTTGAAGGGTTTTGACAGTTTTAACCTAAATCTTTTTATTCAGAAAGACTTCTAATCCTGAATCTTGGTTCTTTGTTTTAAATCAGGGATGTATTGATTAACTGTGAGACTAAGCGTATCTCAGCAGTGGCTGAGTCGGGTATCCACTATGGAATTAGGACTGTTAAACACTGGAATCGATCCTCTCATTGTAGAGCCACAGCTGCTGTGGCAAGCAGTTTCTCTAAGCTATTAATTTTATTATTAGCACACCTGGAGACATTGTTTCCCTGAGGGAAAAGCAATTCAATTGTGTGTGCTGCAACGACTAGTGGCATATGATCAATGAGACAGCTGGGACCACAAGCTTTCTCATGGAGCTCAGGGTGGATATGACAAAGTAGTTTGTAAAACAGTGACGATATGGAGTAATATTGCTTTATGTTTTATGCACCTCATTGTAAGCAGGCAGGGAGCTTATAGTTCTCAGCATCTGGTAATTTTAAGCCTTTTAGGAATAGTTCACCATTCTCAGCCTTTCAAACGCATTTTCCCTGTGACACCCTATATCAAGTGATGATCATCCTTTTTCTGACCATAGACTACCTCCACTATTCCACTCTGCTTTCAAGGGAGCATTAAACCACCCTTCTTCAAAAGGCAACACCAACGCTGCTTTAACTTGTCTGACATGATGGAGGAGGAAGAATAATTACAAGTTTCTGAGCATTTAGTTCTATTTCATAAGTGTGTTAACAATGAGAATGGAAGCCCAACAAGCCTGGCAGCAAAGCATCAGCTTTAACAGACCTTTTAATCCTGAAATAATAGATGCATCTCAAAACTCTGATCCAGCAATACTGTTATTTTACTCTACATTTAAACATAATTCTCACTAGAAATTAGCAGGAAGGGAACACTCAGATAGTACAGGCACATAGAAACATTCCAACAACATATCCACGGGAAAAAAATAACAAAACAAAAAACAAATGAACAGAAAAAGACTGTGGTCTACCTTGACTTCAGTAAGGCTTTTGACACCGTTTCCCACAGCATTATCCTCAAGAAACTGGATGGTCTTGGCTTGGACAGGCATACGCTTCATTGGGTCAGAAACTGACTGGGTAGCCGGCTCCAAGAGTCGTGGTGAATGGAGTTAAATCCAGTTGGAGGCCGGTCACAAGTGGAGTCCCCCAGGGCTCAGTACTGGGGCCAGTTCTCTTGAAAATCTTTGTCGATGATCTGGATGAGGGGATCGAGTGCACCCTCAGTAAGTTTGCAGACGACACCAACTTAGGTGCGTGTGTCGATCCGCTCAAGGGTAGGAAGGCTCTGCAGGAGGATCTGGACAGGCTGGACTGATGGGCTGAGGCCAATGGTATGAGGTTCAATAAGGCCAAGTGCTGGGACCTGCACCTGGGGCACAACAACCCCAAGCAGCACTACAGGCTGGGAGATGTGTGGTTAGAAAGCTGCCTGTCAGAGAAGGACCTGGGAGTATTGGTTGACAGTCGGTTGAATATGAGCCAGCAGTGTGCTCAGGCGGCCAAGAGGGCCAACAGCATCCTGGCTTGCATAAGAAACAGTGTGGCCAGCAGGGCTAGGGAAGTGATTTTCCCCCTGTACTCAGCTCTGGTGAGGCTGCACCTTGAGTACTGTGTTCAGTTTTGGGCCCCTCACTACAAGAAGGATATGGAGGTGCTTGAGCAAGTCCAGAGAAGGGCAATGAGGCTGGTGAAGGGTCTGGAGAACAAGTCTTACGAGGAGCAGCTGAGGGAGCTGGGGTTGTTCAGCCTGGAAAGGCTCAGGGGAGACCTTATCGCACTCTACAGGTACCTTAAAGGAAGCTGTAGCGAGGTGGGGGTTGGTCTATTCTCCCACGTGCCTGGTGACAGGACGAGGGGGAATGGGCTAAAGTTGCGCCAGGGGAGGTTTAGGTTGGGTCTTAGGAAGAACTTCTTTACTGAAAGGGTTGTTAGACATTGGAACGGGCTGCCCAGGGAAGTGGTGGAGTCACCATCCCTGGAGGTCTTTGAAAGACGTTTAGATGTAGAGCTTAGGGATATGGTTTAGTGGAGGGCTTGTTAGTGTTAGGTCAGAGGTTGGACTCTGTGATCTTGGAGGTCTCTTCCAACCTAGAGGATTCTGTGATTGTAGAGCAGCAGTTTAACAGCAGACTCCATTGTTTTTCAAAACACCAAACTGTTATTTCTGTAACTTATCCTAGTCCTTACCTAAGTACTGCAAGACTGCTTACGGTCTGAAAAGGTGCATCTCCCTTATTCCCCTGTCCAATGATCACAGAAACCTGATACTTGTTTTCATTCCACAGGCATCAAAATTCCAGTTAAAAATAACTTTTATTCTAACTCTACTGAGTTTGGATTTTATTTTTGCTGCACAACCCAACATGTACAGGCAACAATTATTAACTGCCTTAAACAAGCAACTGTTAGTTTTTAAGTACCATTACACTCCAGTTTTTTTCCTCCTGTTTTTTAGTATTTGGCCTAATGTGATCCAAGAGGATGGAGATGCAACTGCTAAGTCTCTTGTTTTTCTGCCTGCTCAGTTTTGTTTCTGTACATTTGACTGGCAGCTGGCCACCAGCAATCATCTATTAAATACTATCTGACATGTTCTGGGGCTTTTTTCAACATCAGGCTAAATGCCAAAGACGCAGGATCTGCTTGTACATACTTCCCAAGTGAAGAGAAAGTAATTTTCTTATCTTAACAATTTATTTTAACAATGTAATTTATCCTCCTTGTTTATACATACATACATATATATATATTTGCCTGAAACGGGGAAATGCTCCATGAGCATTCATCACTCTGTGCACTTTTCTAGATGGGGGAATTGCTTCCTAACTAAAATTATCATCATCATCTGAAACAGGCTAAAGCTGAGTAAGCTGTGTCACACATGATGATAACCCACGGTTTGGTCCCAGTCATTACAAGACAGAACGGAATAAGGAATAGTACTAACAGAGCTGCTGTAAGAGAAAGAGTCACCAAGGGAACACTTCCATCTGCATGCTTGCTTCTAAAGGCTTCATTTGTAAGCATTAAGGAAATAAATTATAGACGGGGGGGTGGGGGGGGGGGGGGAAGGTAAATTTACAGAACTTGAGGAAGACCCTTCCAGACTGAGTGATCACTGATGCTCCATTGTAGGTGGGTGTCAGGTATAATTAAACCTATGCTCTTATTAAATTCAAGTGTGAGTACAAGAGGCTGAAAGCAAATCACAACCACAGATTAAGCCTGAATGCAAACAACCTGTTAGCAGCGTGCAATGGAGATCTTCAGCGATAGCAACCCATCTAAGGCAGCAGCTACAATAGCTATTTCTTCATCACATCACACTTTCCAGGGACTTATGAACTACCTGTTGGGTAGGTAAGCAACGTGGAAAATCACGTATCTCTAAGGCTAACAGATCAGCTGAAAGCCTATGTGCTGAGTGGTTGTTCTCAGCTAGAAGCCCTGCTTAGTCCCCAGGTACCTGATGGAAGTTGGTCTGCACCCTGAAATACATCTTTGTGCAGCTTTTGTGAGCATGCCAGAAAAACTGCGTATCACCACAAAGAAGGAGATATTCTCTCCCCCACGCCCCCCTTTAAAAAAAAAAAAAAATAGAAAAATACAAATCCACCACCTCTACTCTCTGATCTATAAGCTCCTGGTAGACAAGCATGCTCCAGCAGAAGAGGGCAGCTGCTCCTCTGGTGGGTGCTTTGGAGCCACTTCTCCTCGACTTAGTATCCAGCACTCAGGAGACACAGCAGTACAGTCATCCATTCTGCTGACCACATGTACTTTTTTAACCAGGCACAACGTACAGTAATTACGCATCAAATGGAGCAGTGCCACCATTTTAGGACACAGTGAAAATACAACAAAGATGTGCAGAAAACTGGTGATAGCTTGACATGGAGAATGGCCACTTTGCTCTCAGTCAATATTGTTAGAGAACAGAAGAAGAATCCTGATGGGGCAGCACAGTTAAGAGACATGGAAACAGGAAAGCTTACATCGCGTGCTAATGCACTGCAGTGACCTTTAAAGCCACGTGTGGTCCTTGAGGTAAGGATTTATTACTCAACCATAACTAAAACCTTCTTGGTCCGTTCACAAACTTAGCTGGTGTCCTAAAGGATGGCAGTCAAGGACAATTCTAGTATATCCATGTTGTCTCCATACCCTCTTATCTTTCTACGTGTATTTCAGATTTAGATGAGAAAACATTCATTGTGCACCCAATGAAATTCCTAGATTTTAATGATTATTTAATACGTTTAAAATTAACTTGTAATTATTGCCACTTCTGAACTAAAATCATTCTGTTGGCCTGCTGTAACCATGACTAATTTGTGCAATCAAGAAATGAAGAGACCTGGGATTTTCTACTCTGATGCTGACAATCTATTTCTCATAATCTAATCTTTGAGCCTTATTTCCCAAAGCAGCTGAAGAATCTGAATGACTAAAGATACAATGGGAATCCTAGTCAACAGATGGTATACAAAAACAAGGCATGACCTTTATCCTTCAAATTCTGCTATTTGTAAAAGTGAAATAAAGTAACACCTCTGAAATCCATTCTGACTATAAATACAAGCTTTTATGAAGTAGGAGGGAAAAAGGAAAGGAAAGGAAAAGGAAAAGGAAAAGGAAAAGGAAAAGGAAAAGGAAAAGG
>CM021777.1:3688796-3736456 GCA_011076525.1 Nettapus auritus | reverse complement strand
GGAAAAGGAAAAGGAAAAGGAAAAGGAAAAGGAAAAGGAAAAGGAAAGAGAAAAGAAAAGGAAGATACAAGCAGATAGCCAGCTTCTAAGTACTTTAGTTACTTGTACTTTGGGATTTTTCCATTGCCGGAAATTTTTCCACACAGAAAACCTGTGAGATGCCTCCATTCAGGACTGCACAATCAAATAAAATCTTTAACACAAAGCTTCAGGAGTACAGTCAGTACAATCTCCTATACAGGACAAACAAACAAGACCAAGCATTTAGGGATTTAACTAATCTCATTCACTATGAGAAACAAAGGTCTGGGTTTAGAGTTACTATCTGCTTACTCCTGTCTGGCCGATTCCTCTTACAAAGGGACCAGGAAGAGAAGAAATTGCTATTAAGGAATATTCACACACAGCAAAGTATGCATCTCAAAGTAATGCAGACATTCCAAGAATACTACACAGAATCACAGAATCACAGAATCACAGAATTTCTAGGTTGGAAGAGACCTCAAGATCATCGAGTCCAACCTCTGACCTAACACTAACAGTCCCCACTAAACCATATCCCTAAGCTCTACATCTAAACGTCTTTTAAAGACCTCCAGGGATGGGGACTCCACCACTTCCCTGGGCAGCCCGTTCCAATGTCTAACAACCCTTTCGGTAAAGAAGTTCTTCCTAAGATCCAACCTAAAATTCCCCTGGCGCAACTTAAGCCCATTCCCCCTCGTCCTGTCACCAGGCACGTGGGAGAACAGACCAACCCCCACCTCGCTACAGCCTCCTTTGAGGTACCTGTAGAGAGCGATAAGGTCACCCCTGAGCCTCCTTTTCTCCAGGCTGAACAATCCCAGCTCCCTCAGCCGCTCCTCGTAGGACTTGTTCTCCAGGCCCCTCACCAGCTTCGTCGCTCTTCTCTGAACTCGCTCAAGCACCTCGATGTCCTTCTTGTAGCGAGGGGCCCAAAACTGAACACAGTATTCGAGGTGCGGCCTCACCAGAGCCGAGTACAGGGGGACGATCACCTCCCTAGCCCTGCTGGTCACACTGTTTCTTATACAGGCCAGGATGCTGTTGGCCTTCTTGGCCACCTGAGCACACTGCTGGCTCATATTCAGCCGACTATCAACCATCACTCCCAGGTCCTTCTCTGACAGGCAGCTCTCCAACCACTCATCTCCCAGCCTGTAGCTCTGCTTGGGGTTATTGCGTCCCAGGTGGAGGACCCGGCACTTGGCCTTGTTGAACTTCATACCGTTGACCTCAGCCCATCGGTGCAGCCTATCCAGATCCTCCTGCAGAGTCTTCCTACCCTCGAGCAGATCGACACACGCACCTAACTTGGTGTCATCTGCAAACTTACTGAGGGTGCACTCGATCCCCTCATCCAGATCATTGATGAAGATATTAAAGAGGACCGGTCCCAGCACCGAGCCCTGGGGAACGCCACTAGCGACCGGCCTCCAACTGGATTTGACTCCATTTATCACGACTCTTTGGGCCCGGCCATCCAGCCAGTTTCTAACCCAACGAAGCGTGCGCCAGTCCAAGCCAAGAGCAGCCAGTTTCCTGAGGAGAATGCTGTGGGAAACGGTGTCAAAAGCCTTGCTGAAGTCAAGGTAGACCACATCCACAGCCTTTCCCTCGTCCACCCAGCGCGTCACTTTGTCATAGAAGGAGATCAGGTTCGTCAAGCAGGACCTGCCCTTCATAAACCCATGCTGACTGGGCCTGATCACCTGCTTGCCCCGCAAGTGCTGCGTGATGACTCTCAAGATAATCTGCTCCATGAGCTTCCCTGGCACTGAGGTCAAACTGACAGGCCTGTAGTTTCCCGGGTCAGTCCTCCGGCCCTTCTTGTAGATGGGCGTCACGTTTGCTAGCCGCCAGTCAACTGGGATCTCCCCCGATAGCCAGGACTGTTGATAAATGATGGTAAGTGGTTTGGTCAGCTCATCTGCCAGTTCTCTCAGTAAAGCACAGAATATCATTATCATCATTATCATTATCAATATCATCTCTCATTAGCACAGAATATCATTAAACTAATGAGATTATCAGTTCATAGACAATAGGGTACTTCCATTCTCATACACGTTTAACCACAGGTCTGCCTAAGTGATGAATATCAATTATGTTGAATTTGTTGTCAAACAGCAGAACTGTGAGCAGGTTTAGAGTACAGCAGGGAAAATACACACCATCAACTGGATTTGATATATGCAACTGGCACACACACACTGACACAAGAGAATGATTGTGATGCAGGTAAAATTGGAGCCAAATTCCCAGAGATTCAAACTTACTGAGTCATTAACACTTGCCCAGAAAACTTATATAAATGAGTACTACCAAGCTGTTTAAAGGGAATATATTCCTCACTCAAAATCATACTAAAGACAAAGTCTAAAAAATTATATCTTCAATTTTTATTTTTTAATTTTTATCTATATTTTTTCCTTAGTGCTTGATTTACTTAAAAACAAGGCGTCATAACATCTCACATAATTAAGATGCGCTCTAAATCTAAACAAGGAAATAAATAAAGAAGCATCAACACAAGGTATCTTGAACCGGGATTAAAGGGCAGGAGAAAGTAATTTCAGGGCTCTGTTTCACAGAACTCCCTTTTCCTTATGCCTAGGAAACTTATTTTTATTTCCTTTTCTAGCCCCACAGTTTTGCAAGCTATGCACTCATGTCAACAGGCTTGCCTGTAGTCTCACTTTTCTCCTCCTCTTAATGAGCAGTTTCTTAATTTTCATAAATTTGTTTGGATATTCAATACCTATACTAAAGTGACAAATTATTACCAAATGTTATTTTATTTCTACCCAGATATGCTATCACAAACATTTATGGATCTGATGAAATGTAAAGCAACAGTCTCAATGAAGCTAGCAGGACTATTAACTGTCTTAAGCATGTGGTCACTTATTTCCTTAACTGGACATCAAATGTAATGTATTAAAATGAATAAAACTATATTTTCACCACTTTGCATTGGAAGTACTGGAAATATTATTTCTACATTGTAAAACAGCGATCATCTTCATACATTACAAAAATAGTAAATGTCTTCTTTTTTGTTGTTGTTGTTTTAGAGGGCATTCTCACTTGAAACTCAGCTTTCTTTAAACATCCAACCTATCTCCCTGCTTTTATAGGTACTGGCAACTCATATGAAAATATATCTACAGCAGGATTTTATTAATAAATTTATGAAAGCAACATGCACTTGTATCTGCTAGAAGAGACAGACTGTACCTTAAATAGATTGTTTCCTACACAGAGAAACCCTGGATATAGTTTGGAATTTTAAAGAACGACAACAAAAATTCTTACTGGAAAATATAATTGGACCAAAATATATCAGGAGACAGTTTCTAAAAATCAATCAACCTATAGTACACACACAGAAAAAGTGTCAGATAAAGAACCTTAAAAATTATGTGCAAGCATTTTCATTTGTCTGGCTGTAGACAACATGATTTATATTAGCAGCTATACGGCAGTTCCTGGAAGCATGGGATCCAATCTCCTTTGGTAAATTTGAAGCTTTTTAAGTTGAGGATTCAGGATAGACATGACCAGAGCTGTCATGTGAGTGAGCAGATGTGGTGGTTTTACTCGGATGGGCAGCCGAGCTCCACCACAACCACTCTCTCACTCCCCGCCTCCTCAGACAGGAGGAGGAGAAAAGTCAACACAAAGAGCTCGAGGTTTGAGATGACAATGATTTAATTAAAGGGAAAGGGAATGGGGAGAAAAAGTAACAAAAGAAACAACAAGGTCGCACGGAAGCACAGGGAGAAAGGAAAAAGTTATTCTTTACTTCCCATCAACAAGTGATGTTTGGCCGTGTCCTGGGAAGCAGGGCCTCAAAACATGTACCGGTTGTTCAGGAGAGAGCGATCCCTCCCCCACAAGAGCCCCCTTTATTGCTGAGTGTGACATCAGGTGTTATGGAATATCCCTTTGGTTGGTTTAGGTCAGCTGCCCTGGTGATGTCCCCTCCCCATCAATTGCCCACCCCCAGCCTGCTGGCTCCTGGGGCTTGCAGAGAGTCCTGATTCTGTGCCAGCACTGTGCAGCAATAGACACAACACTGGAGTGATACCAGTGCTGGTCCAGCTACGAGTGCAGCACTGTGTGGGCTGCTGCAGGGAAAGGTGACTCCATCCCAAACAGACCCAACACAGCAGGTGCCTCAGCAACAATCTCACTGATCTCAATACTGTACAGCTTCCTAAACCATACACTGCATTTGCTATTCGGGTTAGCCAAGAGGAAGGGGAATGACTAAGAAAATATATATATTTAAATGGATCGATTTTAAATCAAACAATATAAGGGCATAACGTTTGAGTTAATCCCATGAGAGAAGACCACGGTTCTCCTCATAGATCCATTGTGGCTAATTCCTCACCAGGCGGAGGTTCAGTGGCATATTTTCCATTCCTCAAAAACGTAAAATTCTCACTGCAGTTAGGGAGACCAAACCGACAGTTTCCCTAATTTTCCCTTTATCTTTGAGATGTATATCAAGTAGCCAAGTGGCTGTGCGATAAAAATACAATACAATAATTCCTTCTCACATTTGTTAGTGAAACAGCTCAGGACCTGTTACAACATGCAGTGTTTGCTCATGCCAAGGGAAAAAAAAAGGTGCCATTTAACTTTTTTTCCCCCCTCCCTACCTTCTATAACCACTTCATTCTCCCCACTTGGAATGAAACATGAATTTAAAAGTAAAAATTAAAAGATGACTGATACTGAAATTTGTAGAGAGGTAACAAAACTGACATCCGTATAGAAGTGTGCAAATACTTTACAGAATTCACTCCATTTTTAATATCATTAATAAAAAGACATTTGCTGTCATTTCTCTGATTCCCATCAGCTGTAGAATTCCTGAATTGAACTGGTAAGGCACTTAGTCAATACCACTTTCTACAGGTTTTATCAAAGAAACTGGTTTCCATTCTACCAAGTTGTATCACAGAGGATGGTAAAACTGAACAACACATAAATCAAACAACATGTTAAGTCACATGCCAAAATACACATGAAGATTATGCAAATATTTCAGTTACCAGGAAAGAGGAAAGTACTGACAAAAAGAAAACTTATTTTTCATTGCCTGGTAGAACCTGCAAATGCTTTAAGACCTGACAGTGTTGTCACTGTGTTATGTGCCCCAACAGGACTATGAGAGAAGCACATGCAACTTCTGCCACTGCACACAGTCAGCACAGATGAAACTCCGCTAATACATCCTCATCTTTAATGGCACTGCTCATCTTTCACAATACAAAACCTTTATATTAGCTTGATCAGTAGAAGAATGTCCATGAATATATGGACTCTACATCAACATCGTATATGTTTGCTCCACTTGATAACTTCAGTACTTGGAAAACTACAAATAAACTTAAAAAATTCATGAAATCAAAGAGCTTCCACATTTTTTTAGCTCTTATTTTTCTTCCACCTGCTTTACCACATTATTAAACTACAAAGAGATCGAGGGAGAACAATAACATATTGAAGAAACTAGATGTTCTGTATAACGTACTTTCTTTTAAGCATATCCTTTAAGATTAAAAAGGAAGTCTATGAAATTTTGCAAACATACAAGAAACAAGAGATTGAATCCCTAAGAGTATTGCAAAGTGACTGTTAACAATGAATACCAATACAGAATTTTTAATCTCTATGTTTCCTTCCTGGTTGTATAGCATATTCTCACTGGACTTCAAAGCACATTCTAATGTTCTAGAAATATATCTTTGAGGAGAGGACATAGAACTGTAATTTCTACTGAAATGTTTAAAGTGCTGCACTGAATGACAAGCTCAGTACACGTAATTCAGAGGCTCAGAACTAGTCTAAACTAAAGTGTACTTGGATGGATAGAGGAAATAACAGTATATGAAAAATGAGGATGTGTTTTTTTTTTGTTTTTAATTTTTATTTAAGACCAGATTAAAAAAATACTACAGATAAACAACTCATATAACTAAGGGAAAGGGACACTCAAACTGTGGAAAGTAAATTCTGGTGCAACCATGCTGCACCAACAGCCTGATATGGCTGTGAGACTACTTTTACTTTGTGAAGACCGAAGGTAATTTGCCCATCGGTGAGAAAAACATCTGATGTAGTGCAAGAAGATGGTTAGTCGGTAACAGCAGAACAAACAACTAATGCAAACAGCCTAGCTTACTTTGCAATAACCTGATAATATGCCCACCTCTGAAATGCTAACTGTGGATATGAAGCACACAGAGATGTTAAACACACAGGTTTGGTACAATTATTAATACTTGAAATGAAATAGCTCTTCCTTTTGGTTGTATGCATAAGGACACATAGTTAGGCTACTCTCTTCGCCCTGACTGGCAAAAATTCTGCTCTTCCGCTTCTAAGCCATAATTTCACTATATGTTGCTTTGGGTATTTCCTACAGAGCTAACTTCTCTGAGGCACAGAAACAAGTAGTATGCTGAAACCAAGGCACTGCCCTGCTCCTTGGCAGAGGACTGCCATGAGATATGTCTTCCTGTCTTAAATAAGACAGCGTTATCAATACGTGAAGAGAACGCTGACAAAACGAAAGCTGGTGGTGTCCTTAGATGCCTGATGAAATGGGAATGAACTGGTGCAGGCTGCAATCAGAATTACTACTTTGCACATGTGGTTCGCTAACTCAGACCAAGGAGCTGGAAAGTGTGACAAAGTCATGACTGTGGAAAGTCATGGCTGTCTTATTCTGGGGACTCTTCAGTGCTACTGGTAATCTGTGGGGTTACTGGAAGGCCTTGAGGCCTGCTGCCATGTCCCTCTCCTTTACAGCGGGAACACTTCCATGCTCCCATGGCTCGGTCAGGTACTGCCAGCTCTCTAGGCCCCAGGGTATGCTCAGTGACAATGGAGACAGAGAAGAGGAATCAGCAGACAGTGAACTGCTGTTGGCATGTGGAGACAAATCCATACATGAACACATCTTTAATCTACAGATACAGAATGCATACAGCCAACCCTATACAGGGAATATGGATGCAAGTAATGCACAGCTCACATGGCAGACAGCTCAGCTCTGCAGGCAGATCTATGTGGCAAAACAAGGTATGGAAGTCATCCTGATCACTAAATGGTTGTATTCTAGAGTTGCACAGATCTTTCTGTTAGACATTTTGTTCATGCTATGAGATAGAAGGGTGTGTTTTGACAGTAAGATTACATTATGTGCCACTGAGAAGTTCTGCAGCCATCCTACCAGAACGTTAGGGCCAATTGGTACCAGCCTGCCGGGTTTGGCCTAAAGCTTAAGAGCCAGTAATTAACACAGTGCACATATTTTTGGTATAAATTATTACATTTAAAGTTTTAGCACTTTATTATCCACTTACATTGCTTATAACTTTGTTCTATATTACTTCATTGTGGCACAACATACAGTGTTATAAAACTTTTCCTATCAACGTAAAGCAGACATGCTTAGGATACAAGTGAGCAGCTGTTTAATAACTCAGAGCATTATTATGCTATAGGTAAGACGAAGAAGCAAAGAATTAAACTGCTAAGGAAATTTAGAGCGAATCTAATTTCATGAGTTGGAATTTATCCAAGACACTGTATTTAACACCTTTACTCCTGTGAACAGCGAGTGAGTTCTTTAATGACCACGAGTGGTCAAGACCTCAGTTTTAGATCTCACCTGATAGACAGGCTAATGAGATTTCCACTACTACTAGGTTCTGCTCAGATTGACAGCCACTGTTCCATCATATTTCCACATTTCTATCCCCTAATGGAACCAAATTGCAAAGCTCTGCAAAAATTGTAAGAAATAATACAGTTCTGTTTTTTTTTTTTTTTTTTTTTTTTTTTTTTTTTTTTTTTTTTTTTTTTAAATCTCCAAATCTCCAAAGCAGTTTGACTTAGGGTCAGGACAAGTTTTGAGTGTACATATGCATCAGTTCTTTTACCTAACATACATTTTGCAATTCTTAGCATAGAATTATGCCTCTCTGAAAGCTACCACAACAGAAAAGACAAAACAACAACAAAACATTAATTCAATATATCATGAATGTAGAATATTCTTTACAAATATTTAAAGGATGATTACTATATCTATGTCTTTCATACATAAAAGTATAATGGATACACAATAGACTGAAGTGTCTCTGAAGGATGTGCCTTATGCTGCTAGCGATAAATAATTCAGGTGGAAAAAAAGCAAACTGGAATTGCATACTTAACCAGAACTGAATTCAGAATACTTTTTAGAAATGTAGGTACACTATTTACAAAGTGATTACCACCTCTCAATTTAGCAGATAAACATTAATACTCAAAATACAAAAAAAAAAAAAAAAACTAGGCACATCTCCATATAGTAGCATAACACTTCTTAAAAACAAATTTGAAGCACCGTTGGTACCAAGAGAACAATTGTTGTGTTGGACATGTGCTGCCAGTGACATTTTTCACTAAAGGATCTTTTTTCCTTCTCATTTACAAATCCAGAAGGGAACAGAAATGGGCCTTGGGGAAACAGTGTATTGGGAATAATATGGATAAAATTCCTGGTGTTGACCACTTAATTCCACCTACTATCTTTAAGAAAGCAGCTGAAGAACACAAGACATGCAGTATACCCTGTGTGCACAAGTAAAATACACCAACCACTTTCAGGTGGAATAATTTCCACCCTAACACAAGTAAAAGCTAAGAGCTTGGTACAAAGATTCCAAGAGATGGAAGAAGAATTGCACATTACTGAGCATTACAAAATGCATACACACTAACACTGTAAAATACTGTCATTAAAACCTGAATTCCTGGTGGTGATCAGCTGTACTGGTCTATTGTGAGTATGCTGCATTGTGTAATTGACCTTTTCTCATGCAGTGGCATCACTTTAAAACTTTTCTTCTTTTTTCCTCCAAAGTATCAGTGCAGTTTATTAACTTTCAGAAGTATGTGGCTTTTATTTATTTACTCATTTTTACTTTTTCAGGCACAGTCCTATTAACTGGCTTGCCGATAGCTTTTCGGTACATCAGTGGCAAAGGCAACAACTCTGTCAGTTGCAATTTACTAATCCAAACATCCTATCACTTTTTCTTTCACCTCTGTAAATGTTCTTGATTACATTTTATAGATAAACAAACTTAAAATAAAGTAACAGACTGTCATCATTTATAAACACTAGTAAAAAAAAATGAGTACATTTTCGGAAACATTTTTTTGCTTATGTACACATACTTGCTAATACGTTTGTTTACAAGCATATTTTGACTTCTGCTAACAAGCACCCTCCAAAAAGTTCCAGCTATTTAAATTAGCAGCAAATTTAACTCCCAACTACATAGTGGATTTTAAGCAAACATCTCTCTAGTGCACCCTTCCAGGCCTAGTTTCATCCTCAGACATAAATGTAATTTATATTCTAATAAATCAGACCTGCCTCCATTTTTATTTGTTTAAAATTAGAATCTAAATTATAATAAAGGTGCATTGTCATTAAGGTGCAAATTCTTTTCTTAAAAAAAGATAAAAAATTATCATTATTTTTATACTACATGGCAATAATAATAAATGGCTAAATAATTCAGTACTGATTTAATGATTATGCTATTAACACTGGACAATCAGGATTCAGACAGGGAAGCACCTATCTACTTCGCTTCAACATTGCGTTAAAATTCCCTAAGGAAATATAAGTATACATACATTGTATTTTCTAAGCTCTGTGAATTTCATTCATGTGGCATGTGCATACCAGAGATCTGTTTTAATCTACTTATAGTTAAAGTAATGGGGAAAAAAAATACAATTAAATGTTTGTTTTTTTCCCCTCAGGTGATTTTTCTAACAGCTCATTTCATCTTGAATGCTGTATACCTGTACCATATGAGGCAGAATGGAATCTGGTGTAAAGCTTCAATGACAGCCAATTACCTGTTGGCAGTCCTACTGCTAGTGAAGAGATACCTGTGCAAACAATGTATTCGGGGATCACTGCACTACAGACAATGTACTTCACTATTTTCATTACATTTAACGTTGGTACAAGAATATTGGGTTTATTCATGTTATTAATTATACCAACTTTTATGCAGAAATGTCTAAGACCAAAACATACTCTAAAGCAAAGTACAATGGAATTATTTGAGATACTGTTTCCTGAGAGAGATTTCCTATTCCCCTTGTTTAAAGGTAACCACTGGCTTCTTCCCAGTTCAGTACAGTCTTTGTATTGTTGCTGCTACATCACCAATACAGAAAACCTGTAACTTCCTTAAAACGCAGGTCAAATAATAGTTGTTTCTACACTGCTTAAGAGGACAAATGGTAGCAAAGAAAGTACAGAAATAAAGATATCTTGGCATCTGGGATATGACTGTTATTTTTTAAGAGCTGGTCACTGAAACCAGTTGAAGATAAACTGAAGTTCTGTACAAGGCTTGGCTGGGCTGAACAGTCAAGGCAAAGCTGTAGAAAAGTTCCTTCCACAGGTATGAAGACCGGAAAAGCAACATACAAGCACAAATTACAAAAGCAAAGCCCGTGTGCTGCCTTCTGTTCTAGAGATAAGGCACTTAGGTTGTGCAGGGGAGGACACAGCAAAACCACACTGCCAATACCTGAACAGAACACGTTCCCAGCTGTTGGGTTTTTCTCCTGACACCAGCTCTGCCTCAATTATCTGAAAATAATGTGCAGAAAATAATGTGCACAAGAAACACAGATATCGGCATCTGGTCAATCTACAGCACTTGAAGATTTCTGGGGACTTACAAAATGGAATTAAAATACATAAGATTAATCTATTTCTCCATAGATACAGGGCAACATTTGAAGCAAGAATTCATACTGCTAAACTGACAGCCCAACATCATTCTTTTGAACATCTGGGGTACTAATGCTCTAAGCAAGCTCAACTGAAAAAAAACTGAGAACTGTCTTTGCACCTGGTACAGAAAATGACATCATATATAGTAGAAAAGTGTGATTAAGACAAAAAAATATGTATTTATGAAAATACATCTCTACTGTTCTCTTGTTAAATCTTGGAGAATCTTTGCTCATCCCCAACAATGCAAACAACAAAATACTAATTAATATGTCACAGAATATGAGGGAAGAATGGGAATCTGAATTCTTTAGGGAAGTTTTCTGGTCCAGGTATAAAATACTTTTGCTTCTCTTTTTTAAGTTAATCTTATATAAAGTGAAATTGGCCGTATCACTTGCATCCACAGACGTTGGGCTAAAAATAAATGATTATTACAATAAATGTGAACTTCCACTCTGGATTTTTTATCATGTATATACTAAAATGTCAACAACATGTCATGCCTAAGAAACATCCCTTTATCCCATTTTAAAGCCAACATTCAACTTAAATGGTAAGTCATATCTCTTGATCTTGTTTTGTAAAGGTTGTACTTGCTACAGGCTTAACACAACTGTGAGAGACGGTATGGAAAGGATCGATAAAGCAGTATTACCCTTTGTGATAGTGAATCTCTGCAGGACATTCCAGCTTAACTCTGTAGCCTGCACTTACACTTCATACCTTCCCACTGAGAGAATGGGCTAAAACATAGTAACGGACGAATAAGACAAGAAGAAGTGTGTAAAAATTCCCCTCTTGTTCCTTCCCTACAGTTGCTTGCTTCCTTTCTGTAAGCCAAAGCAGAAAAATAAAAATAAAAAAATCTTAAAATATAGGGTTTTTATATTCATAAAAATATACTCACAAGCCCTGCTGAACACAGGTCCTGGCTTCGTCACACACAGTGTAGATGCAATACGTTATGAGTTTAGTGCCAGAAGGTTGTATATTATCACTCTGACTTGTAACACACAGAAACTCTTTTTGATATTGTGCAAGCATGTAAGATTAGCGTGCTTCAGCACAAAGTGGCCTGTTGGAAACCATGCACAGGTGATTATAGTGAGTCCAATAGTCTGTACTGATGACAAGTTCTCTATAGGAAAATCTGACTTGTAGGGAGGGAGGGTTCTTGTTGTCTGAAAAAAAAAAAAAAAAGACTTGAAGAGACAGGAGCACAAAGTGACCTAAACACAGCTTCAGCTGTAAGTAGCAGCACGGAAAAAGTCAAAGGCACTTAAGTGGGTCAGACATAAGATGAAGACAAAGTCAAGAGAAAAGAAAAGCAGAGGATGCTAAAAACAATTTTTTTTTTTTTTTTTTTTTTTTTTTTAAAGTTTAGAAGGAAAGTTTCAGAAATTAGGACAAGTGTTTTAAACTTGCGTCAGACGTGAAGGGTCTGAGAGGCAGAGGATACAAAGGCGGGGATGACAGCTAGTGCATCAGAAAAGAAACCTTATTTTAATGCAGATACACATACAGATGGGTACAGTCACATCACAAAGCATTAAAACACACTGGTACAAAGACTAACAAAGGAGCCAAGATGTAGTTCTGTAATCACACTACATCAAATGTGCTAGAAGTACATACGTATGGAAACAAAATCAACTATCAAAATCTGTGTGCCCTTGAAATCTGAAGTGTTCTAGAACCGATTACAGGGAGCCTCTCATACAGTGTGTCCTTAACAAGTGGCACAAAATATGTGTCAAATATTCTCTCGCTCAGACTATTTGGAGTTTGAGATAAGAAGCTTCTGCGTTTCTCTAAAACAGTGCAGACTAATAACGAATGAAATGTGGAAGTGAGGTAGGCATGAAATTGCAAGAGTTAAAAAACAGGTGACAGCAGTCTCTTGAAAAACAGCAGCGGGTGGGAGCAGTAAATGACCTATTGGGAGGCAGAGAGAGGCAAATGCCAAGCTGAGTGAAAGGAGGCATGGAACTAACACTGATTAATTAAGAGGCCCTAAACCTACTGAACTTGCTGGGAAATCTATCATCTAAGCATGCATGTCTGCTCTCACCAACTGGAGGAGATGCTGTTTCCCTTTTGTATCTTCTTTTTCCTCCCCCGTCGTCAAATCAATCATCTGCATCTCTTCACCTTCACTTGCAGCTAAATCCCCTGAGGTTGTGTGTCTGGACGCAACGGGTACACACCTCAGAGCACCATCCTCTGGACAGTTACTGCAGTCAGAGTTGGGTTTGGGGAGAAAGAGAAGCACGTGTGGGGAATGACTACAGGGCACTTACTTTCTTCCAGTGATTCATTATGGTGCCTTCTACAAAAGCTTTCTAACAGCAGAATGACAGTGTGCAGCCTCCTAATCGGAGCTTATAAAATGCACAAATGACAACACGTAAATGCTGCAAAGTGAACAGCCCAAGGATGGGACAAACTGCCTCACAACAGAGTTTAGTTATAAGTATTAATTACAATGAAATCCAAAAAAATTGATTC
This sequence comes from Nettapus auritus, assembly GCA_011076525.1. NCBI lineage: Eukaryota > Metazoa > Chordata > Aves > Anseriformes > Anatidae > Nettapus > Nettapus auritus. The sequence continues at coordinate 3,723,081 of CM021777.1, read as the reverse complement.
AGAATTTTTTTCAAATGAACTCTCAAGGACAATTAAGGAAGATGACTGTTCTCATAACTTCTTATTATTACGTATGCAATAATACATGTACACATTGTACATGTTATTATGCAATAATACATTTATACATTGTACACATTATTATGCGTACAATAATAATTTCACAATTGTGAGAGGTTACCTGTTGCAAGTACCCTGTCTGTTTGGACTTAAGAACTGCACCCTTTTTGTGTGCTGTTTTCCTTTGGGAACAGGTTCTCCCTGACTTAAACAGCAGCTGTCTATGAGTCTGAGTAACGTGTAAGCTACACCCAGCACTTACATTCTTGTCAGGAAAAGCCATGTTAATAATCATTTGACACGGAAACCCATCTCAACCCTATATGCTGCAGACATGATGTATTTTTTCACGATAGAGGTAACACACACAGCTTTTGAAATTTTCTGAATATTAGTTGGAATGTGTTCTTCTTTTAGTATTTCACATATATCCAAATATATTTTTAAAACAAGAAAACAAAAAATTCCATAAATGTCTTTCATCTGCATCCACCATCCACCAAGCACTCTCCCTTACCAACACCGCACAGAAACTGACTGCAACCAACAAACAGGGTGCTCACCCTGCAAGCGCTTCTTCCCCCAGGCCACAAAAGGGACCAACTCTTGTTCCCAGACAATGGGACAGACGGGTTACGTTGGAGCACATCTCTGCCCTGTGTACAAGCCACCCTGCATGGTGAAGGCCTGATCCCAAAGCCATGGGGCCTGCCACTGCTGCTGCCAGGCTGGGAATCAGCCTCCAGCCTTGGGCTCTCAGAGAATGAACTCAGCCAGTGCCAAGGGGGGCCAGCACCAGGGGACAAGGCCAAATGGTCTCCAAGAGAACTGCAGACTTTCCAGCCTCTGTTCCCACTACATCTGGTGCTCCTTCCAACAATTTGGTCATCCCATAAACAAAGCCGATGAAGAAAATACTGTGTCTTATACTCAACAAGACTGTAAGAAGTCTTCATTGCCTGGTGCTTCTGCTCTAAGGAGTTAATTAAAAACTTCAGAATACAGATTTATTAACACAAATTTGCAGTAGTTACACAAAGTAAGAGGTGGGTAACCTGACCAGATCAAGTAAGGGTAATTACAGGTAAGCTCTCACATATCATTAACGTAAGAACTTCTCTTACCCGGGGTAAGAAAGGATAGGGTATAAGATGATGATTTCTGGTCATGCTCTAAGTAAGTGCTTTTAATATATGGCTCCCCTTCACTCCTTTTCAGTACGTACACCCCACTGCAACAAAGGATAGTGGAAATTATTTTTCATCCCAGCTCTTTTGGCAGGTGTTAGAAACAGCTACTACATTCCTTCTCTTGCTGGCTGGGAAATAAATTATGATATTGCACACATGAAAAAATGCTGTCCTTTTTAACATGCTCAATGGCTTCTTATATATGCTGTCAGATCACTAGAGAATATTTTGCCATTTACTGATAAGCAGAACTCTCAGTTTATGAGCCAACTAATACATTTTCCATCCAACTTAAGCCAGGTGGCTATTACAGAAATTGTATTTGTGATATACTTCATATATGGAATTGAGTGTCTTGGTCTCTCTGAAGACAAACTGTTATAGGTAAAATTAGGCTAGACATACAAGTTCAATTCTTTACAAAGTGGAACCAACTAAAATAACAAAGTTACCTAAAAATATGTTGATGACTGACGTAAATTCATAACAATGATAGTCAGCACCAAAACAATTAAACCTCAGAACTAATCCATTATATTTTAGTACTAAACAATGCAGAAATATACCTCTATTTTTTTTAATTTAACGACAGTGCTACATATAAAAATATATCAATATCTAATAGAAATATAAAAATATATGTTTGTACAGAGATTAATAAATTAGGATCTATTCTACATTTACTTGAAAAAAGTGATTATAAATAATCTCATCTGTCCTTAATCAATGAAGACTTAAGTGAATAATTTCTCATTTCCTAATAATAAATCTGATGAAATTTTGGCAAAAAAAATGGTTAAAATTCATCATAGCTTCTCGATGCAGAATTGGATTTCATTTTATCAGAAAACTTTCAAATGCAATATTACTTTTCCTTACATATACAGCCTGCAACTTACCTAAGGCACTATTTATCATTCAGACAACTTAAGTACAACAACAAAAAAAAATCACCTTGAGACAAACGAGAAATTCTCTCTTGGGAAACCCAAAACTGTATTAATATGATAAACAGTAGAGCTTCACTTTTCCTTCATTAACTCTAGCAGACATTTTTGATATTTGCCAAAAAGGAAGTTAAAAAAAAAAAAAAAAAAAAAGCTTAAAAAATAAAAACAAAAAACCTTCAAGGTTCAAACACCCTCCTCCTGGTCATATCAATCATTTTCAGCTTCTCCAGCTCAACCAAGCTTATTCATTGTTTCAAAAGCTTTAAAATCAAGATGAAAATCAGCTGAAAAATTCAATGCCCAGAGGGAACCCAATGCTTAGATAATGTAATCCATTTGGGAAATGAAAAGTTCATGTCAGGTATTTAGTAATCAAAGCAATTATCAGAAGCTGACTATTGAAATTGGACTGAGTAATATTTCATCAGATTTCAGCAACCCTGCTGGAACAAAGAAAAATTAAGTTAGAAATGTTGATTATGAAGCTGAGATAAATAAAAATAAACTGAAACAACTGTGCCAATTATAGCTGTTGTCTTTCTGTTACTATTTATCCCCTATATTGTTCAATATATACTACAGCTAATATTTTTAAACCACTGAAACACACTTAGCAGCGTAGTCTGTCATTTGAGTATCTATATCTGCAGTTTGCATATGTTATTGGAAGCTTTACTTGCATTGTGACTGTGCACATCTCTTGCTGTTTCCAGTCTCCTCCTTAAAACAGGAGAAAGACCTAGCCCTGTGAGAGAAGGCAGGTGTAACATGCAAGTATCAGTAATGTTATGACCCATACATTGAAAGGTTTGCAGGAAATCAGTCTGTTTCATGTAACTAAAAGTTTCCTAAGCAATGTACACCCACAGTATTATCAGTGTGCTAGAGAAGTTGTTAAAAAGTGACATTAAAAAAGTGACTAAGGATTCTTTACGTTGAGATTCTGGAAATAGCTTCATTGAATGAAACTCAAAAATTCCAGTTTTAGAACACTTGGCTTGAAAATGTGTTTCGTTCCCCCACCCCCCCGAGTGAAGAACCTAAGTTTTAAAAGATATGTCTACTCCAAGCATTAACTGGCATCCACACAAATGTGCTTTATGCCTACAATATGGATCATACTGGGCATTTCAGTTCGATTAAATCTTTTTATACTCATGGTTTAAGGTAGCTTTGCATTCAGTTCAAAATAAACCACATCATCTTACAGGATCATCAAATATGCCTTAAACATACTGACATCACGCAAATGCTGGTTAACAGAACTGTTTGTGTATATGGGTGAGTATTATACACATTTGCTTTGGAAATTTACGGTGTCATACTTCAAAAATTGGAAAAAATTGCACACAAGATAAAAGAAAAAATCTTTGGTACCGTACAATTCCAGCAGCAGAATGCAAGTTTTGACAGGAAACCATATGCTGAGGACCAGTGCTGACTCACTCAGCACCAACTAACCTTACAGCTCTGCCTAAATGAAGTGAACAGGAAATTCAGAGCCTGAGAGAAGCCCACTGCTGCTACAACGGCCCACCACCAAGCTCCTGTCTCAGTATCAGATGTATCTTAGGTGCTATGACAGCTTTACCTAATTGATAACTGTACACAAGAGACTCCAGGGGACTTTGCAGCAAACAGCATAACCCGTTAGCTATGCAGAAATACACCTGTTGCTTATTGAATGATCAGCATCTGATACGTTGGAAATGTCTTAGATAAATTGTTAAAAACAACAACAGCAACAAAAAACACTAAAACTAAAAACAAAACCCACAAAAATACAAAATCCTCCCATAAGAATAAAATTAACAGCATGGACTCTAGTGCTCAGTTTGTATGACTTGTTTGTCTATGTAAACCATATTTTTATGCTTGATAGAAAAGCCTTGTGCCAGTTTTGTCCCCAGGATGCACCCAGCTGTATTCCTGGTAAGACAAAACAAAACAAACAACCAAAAAGTTATTTTCCTGGAGTCACCAGCATAAGCAAGTACAACTGCTGTAATCCTCTGTCTTTGCATGTCTTCTCTTTCCAAAGGATTCTGAGTATCTGATTTACCACAATTAACTACTCTGTTCATCGTTCTCAATACCCAGGAATTACAGTATTCTAAGGACAAACAGTTATATTACAGTTCTTCACATGACAAATGCTTGCACGGATCGTATGTGCAAAGCTGCCACACTTCCCTGAGTCAGTATAGGTATCAGAACATCAAAACATTTTAGGTAAAACAGTAGGTTACTGGGTATTGCCAAAGGAAATGGATCACCACCTTCATATCTAAAACCTTCTTGTAGACTAATTCTTAGCCTGTGACTCACAATGTCTGAAGAAAATACTGAAGCATACCAACTAATAAAAAAACAATATCAGGATATTCATGACTTACTAACAAGCCTAGCAGGATGGACGGAAGTAATTTAACTCTGCCCTGCTGAGTCACTTTTGCTGTCCATCTACACAGAACGAACCTAATTAGCTGGAATCAAAAATGCCACAGCTTGAGCAGTGGGCAAAATGTATGAGGGGAAAAAATAATCAGCATGAGACACCCTCATTTCCATTTACTAAATACTAAGTGCAGTATTTTGTCCCAAATTAACTAAAGGCTTGTGAAGGGCTTATTTACCAGTACTCTTCAATACTCTCAGAATGGAAGAAAGATTATTTCTGAATACCCAAGCTTATCCATCCATTTCAAATTCTTCCAGAACACACTGTATCTCGTTGTATTTCAACTTGCATTTGTAACTGAACATTCAACCACAGAACACTATATTAAAATAACATTAATGGTCTGTCTTAAACTCTTAAACAGACAAAAGAAGGAACAAAAATTCATGGTGACACTTTATTATGGACTTGTACCGCTGTGCAATACAACCCTTCACCTGCCACCCCCACCAGCCTCAACAGCTTAGATCAGAACAAGCATCTGTCCGGACGAGTAACATATACACCAACTGCTCTTGCTGTGCTGTGTTGGCACAAGCACCTAACTCCTTAACATCTTTTGTATCTTCAAAAAGCAGATCTGGATATAAAGAGGAGACACGTAATTTTCTCTTTTTAGCTGTATTAAACAAAACATTCACATAACAGCACAACTACTAAAAATGTAAAGATTTTAGTTCATATATATGTCTCATTGGTTAATGGACTCGTTTTATCAAAACAAACACACAACATGCAATGTGAGGCTCTATTTAGTACACATTTCATTTCACTTTGTTCTTCAGTTTTTACATGGGTTTTAGCTGACATTTCCACCTCGTCCACGCAGAAGCATTTTGACCTTGCTTTTAGAGGCTCTTCAGCATAAAATAACTTCTGTGGTTAGAGTTTGTACCTTATGCTGAATTACGGATACTTTACAGTAAGGAAATAGAAAAGCATAGACAAATGCTGACAGTACTCTAATCCTTTTCCCACAAGCCCTCTGAAGAACCAGCCAATTATCCTGCAATTGACACAAATGACTGAAAAAAGCATCCTCATTTCTAGCATTCGTAAATTTATTTGCAAGTAGCTCATCAAAATTAAATATATACTTATTACAGACACAAAGGCATGTTTAAATCACATTAAAGCGATCGTTTTATCATACTCTTCCCCCCCTCCCCATATTTTTTCTGTGCTGTTTGTAATAATCCTTTCCAAGCTTTAAACTTAAATCTGTTTCTTTACTAAACTGTTTTCTTGCAGTGTATGTGAATACCGGTTTGCTATAATAGGATTGCACATGAGGATCAGGCTTCTGGCATTGATCTCTATAATAAAAAAGGAACACTGAAACATTTGCTCCTGCGGGTGAGAAAAACACACAGAAAGGACTGCGTGGTGTTCTAGGAAAAATTCACAAGAAAGGAACCAGATAAAATTGTGACCAAATCAAAGATGGTTGCATTCCTTTGGATTTGTGATAAACTGTCAAATGCTATTGACATTAAAGAGTTCTGTCTAACAATAAATCATTAAGATTTGGTACTAGGTACCCAACGTTTCTGTCAGAGGACGAAAGAAGGAAGATAAAAGGCGGTGTGAAAGGAATAACGGTAGAAGTCTTGACTGTGATTTTAAGCTTCACTTAGAAGTTTACTCACAATGCTTTTCACGACTTTATCTGTGTCCATATATTTATGGACACACAGACAAATTTCCTCCTCTTTTTCCCTTCAAATGTGAGAAAGCTTTTATTTCTCTAAGTGAAAATATGAATTTACCGATACAGAAATGTGTGGCAGAGAACACCCTGCACAACAACAGTTCCATGATTCTTGTTCTTCTAGTCTATATTATTACTTCAATTACGAGGGTATAATACTTCCTTTTAACACCGTACCCTACTCTCTGACAAATGAAACTGCATTAGGGACTGAAAGCATAGCATGCTTTTAAAAGGCAAGGTACTGAACAATAAAAGAATAAATAAAATCAAGAATTAACATTTAAGTTAACATATGAAAACAGTCTGTTCTATCCTTCAAAAAGAAAATCACATTTAAAAGCAAGAAAAAAATAAACAATTCAGGAAAGGCACGTATTTAGAAAATCTCCAGTCTCAAAAAACATTCCGGTATTTTTTTTGAACTTGGCTTTGCTCTTCCTCGGTAACAACACATAGACATCAAGTACTTGTTATATTCACCTCAATTAGATTTTTTCAAACTTATTTCTAATCAAAAGGTAGAGAATTCAAAGCTTTAACATTCAAGCCAAAACCAGCTGTGATCCTGGGTTTTCTGATTTTATCTCACAAACTCCTCGGTGCTTACCATAATCCTCGTCATCCAGTTCTGAGCCTAGTCATCTTCCAATGAGCTGACACCTCTTTCTGATTGAGGCTACCTTTCGTACGCCCACACACATCAAAAATATCCTGAGTACAAATTCAGACTGCACTACATTCTTAACCTAGTAAGCTTTACGTTTTATTTCCCAGAAAGTGGTTAATTTGCATTGATCTGCTACCACAACCTGCTTCAAAGCTCCTAAATCAAACGTCTCTCTTCGAGAATCTGGACATGAGCTGTTCTGAGTGTCCCTCGAAGTAGGGAACAGAAGAAAATACTCGTTTCACAATTTCTGTGCATAGAAACGAGAAGGCTCTAGTCCTCATGCAATAAGCTTATTTTTAAATATTTTTCTGTTATAATAGATTTACTTGCTGGTGTTTTATTTTTATGTTTGCCTCATACAAGAAACAAATAGGATGATGTTTCATAGTTAAGTAGAGAATAATTGTAATCAGGCTTCAAGTTGTGACATGGCTACAGTAAATCCTGATTGTTATGGTTTACTATATATAAACCATCTATATTTAATTTTAATCTATTCTTTGTGAATACGTGGTGAGTCTTTCATTTGCAAAAACAAGACATCTGAAACAAGGAGTTGCATCCACACTATGAAGGACACATTGTGTGATGTACCACAGCCACTGGGGTGAGCAGAGGAGATTTTTTCCTAGCACCACAGATCATCACATTATCACAGTGGGGTAATGAATCCACACCTAACAGTACTGCAACATAGCCCCCTGGACAACTGCTGGAAGGGCAGTGTCTTCAGCTGAGAGGGAAAAGCACACTGAGAACAAAGTTGCTAATCACTGACTCATGCAGAGCTCAAGCTTTGTGGAGGAAGAGCAGATTCCACAGGCCCCCACCCCAAATACGAGTGCCAGCTACTGTGTGAATCCTGCAGGGAAAGTGGCCAAGTGTCAGCACTAGTCTTACTATTGGAATCACAGGGGAATCGCAATGCTACTTAGCGGTACACCTTAATCAAAGGTGAAAAGATAAATACTAACTCTACAAATCTTGTCTAATTCCTCACCCAATGACTGATTACTTGAGGTATACGCAGAAAGGGTAAATTTAATCTCTCATTTTAGTTTCAGCAGCTAGATAAATTACAGAAGCCCACATAAAATTGACCTTCAGCTACCACTTTCTGATAACAGAGAGGAGTTTCTCACCTTTTATTTCATCAGATCTGTCTTAAAGTTCCTTCAGCAAGATTTCCCTATATTTAGAAACCAATCAGTGGCAGCAGCTGCAGGAAGATTTGTCCTTTAAGCAATCAAGGCTAGGAAGTACGTAAGCAGAGAGATCCAGTGAGGCAGAAATTTGTGATCAGACTTTAAAGGAAACTCTTGGGAATCTACATTCAACTAAAAATTAATAAGCAAAACCTCGTCTCTCGCAAAGCGCACCACTCTGAGCCACAGTTCTGAGGCCATAAGTTTTCAGGCTAAGTTTCATATAAGTAATTCAGATGAGTGGCGTGAACCTCTCAGGACTGTCAAGAACAGCTAAACAGCTGAAAAGGAACACGATCATCAGGACCCATAGAAACAACTACGATGGCAGTGCAGAGGGGAATATGAAGCTCTTCTGAAGAACCGTACCACTGTCATTACCTGTCAGGATGTAAGGTGTTTGATCCAGCAGTGGATCCACAGCACTGGATCACAGCATCTCCTAACACTGTGTGTTCTGAAGACTCTAGAGACTTTTTACCACCAGCATGATGCAGAAAGAGATGTTGCTGGAAGGAAATGAAATAACTTTTGCCCAGCATGATTACATCATCTCATGTTCTTCTGGAGATCAGAAGATGGTCCAACAGAAAGCAGTTCTGCACAAAACAGACTTTATGATGTTGCCGCAGGAATTCAAAATTCCCCTCCGGCAAAATTATTGGATTTCAGAACTGCGCTTAGGCCAGAGAAAGGGTATGACCTAATAAGCAGGGGACATCATAGCAGTCAAGTTAAAGATTGAGTTCATGTTACAGACACTTTCTTATCAGCACAAATGCACGTATTTATCTTGTTTCCCTCAGTGACAGCACAATATAAACTAAGGGCAAGCCTATCACTTCCTCTGTTCATGGCACTAAACACTCCAGCTTCACCAGTTAGCAAGATACAAGGTACAGCCTCAAACTTGCAATTGCCTGCGTGCTGTTTCTGCAGTAAAAACAAATGTTTAAGTAATAAAGCTTTCTCAGGATAGATGCAATCATGTTAAAATTGTATTTCATACCTTACTATCAGAATTATGATTTTCAGGGTTCTCCTGTTAAACACAAGGAGAAATACAGGTTAATAAAGTATTTTATTACATATTTGATATTTGTAAATGACGCAGAATGCATGCTTCAACTGAGAGGTGTTATCAAAGAGTATGCAACAAAGATGCACAAACTCCACTTGAAATACTGTCTGATGAGACTGCTGTTGCTACATTAGATATCGGTAGCATTTTGTACAGATTTAAAGGTGGAATAATATTTAATAATTGCAGCCTGTGACCTCCTGTTATTGCCTTTTTGCAAATTCTATGATTTTTAATTTCCCATTTTTACAAAACACGGTATTACACAACTATTTTATCTGCAAACTGCTTTAAGGAAGCTATAATCATGAACACCAGGACAATTCTCTTGCCTACTGCAAAGAAACATACTAATATGAAACAACTCTTGCTTCTCGTTCCTTACCACTTAGCTCGCAATCAAGACTTTGGTATTGACAAGCTGTGCCTGGTTTAGACACAACAAAAATCAAACAACCCTAACAAGAAGTAATCACTCCTCATTCTCAGAAAATCAGAAACCTTCTCTTCATATTTTAAAATTTTAGTAGACATTTTCCTTTGATTTTGAATTCCACTGAATTTAAGTTTCCAAATCATTGTCAGAAAAGCAGAACATTTCCATAGACAAAAACATCCACCCCCAAACTAACAGCTTTTCAGTGGAAACACCTAATGAATCTGCTCTTCACAGATTCTCTCACAGAAACTTCAGACTATAAACAGGAAAGATCAATTTTTCTAGATATTTTAACAGCTGTATTTCACCATAGCTTTTTTTTTTTTTTTTTTTTTTTTCTTCTGCTGGACATACAAAGTTCTCTTAGCAGTAAGGGCAAGGGGTCAACAAAAAAATAAATCAATAGAGAAAATACAGAAAGAAGATATAATCTTCTACCTCAGCAATTACGTTAGGTCATAACAAACAAGAGACTGAAAATACATAAATCTGTAATGAAGCCTTAAAAACGTTTTCATGAAGCCTTAAAAACATTTTAATACATCTCATAATACATCTATCGCAGACAAAAAAAAAAAAAAAAAAAAGAATAGAAATCTTCAGTTTATTGGCAGAACCCCAAAATGCGTTGGGCAACTGATGATGCTTATTGTTATTTAATTAAAATAGAAGTCAACTATAATTGTAGCCACTTGATATATCCACAAAAGGCTTTTTTTTTTTCAACTCTAATGCTGTACTCATACCGCAGACCCTGTTTATATCTAGCAATAAAAATATATCATATTCTTAAAAATATGATAGATGCTCAAGTAATATTGTATTCATTAGTTCTTCCAGCTTTAGCAACATAAGAAGCACAAGAAGCATAAGATGAGCTACATCTGATATTTTGGAGATAAAACCTCGAATGTTGCGCAGTAACTTCAAAAACACAACTCAGTGTGGAATTGCACTTTTACAGGAATGAGCCAGAACATTCTGTGATTCTTCTTTTTTGACATGTTAATTGTTCTTCCATACACAAGGAGAACAAAAGCAGCAGCATGCCATATTTATTCAATGAAAGTTGAGCCACAGGGGTTATGGTACATTCTTTCTCCAACATCAGCCAAATTATCTCAGTGCCCAACTTTTAAGAGGCTGCAATAATACTCCATCATTTGAGAATGCTGGTAGGCTTATGCATCATTTTAACAGCATGAAGGCAGATTGAGATCATCTCCCTGTTATAGGAACCTGGAGACAAGCGGCAGCCCTGGTGAATCATTTTCATACATTCTTACTGTTAACAATAATCCTAAAGAGAAACTAGCATACTAGTCAATCTTCATTCAGCATATACAGTAACTTTTTTTTTTTTTTTTTTTTTTTTTTTTTTAAGGATTGAAAATAAGTTTACTCTTGCCTATAAGGATGTCTGTTATTTTCTTATTTCTTTCTTTTGTATTCAGAAAGCTCCAAAATAAGGTCATTCTAGCTACCTAGAGAACCCAAATTCCTTGAAAATAGTTTTGGAAAAAAAATATATATATATTTGTAGGTATGAGAAAATAATGCATGATACACAAATATTAACTTGAGTACATTTGATTGTAATACCCCAGAAAGAGAAAAAAGAAAATTCTCTTGAACATTTCTAGGTAAAGTTATTACTAAAGGAATAGGTGACCACACAAGCAATGTAAGTAAATATGCATGCAAACCTCCACATACACCTCTATATTATTTGTAATAAAATGAGAGAACCTTACATACACCAGTAGTGAGTTAGGGTGAAAATAAAGCTGATAATTCTTAATAAGAAAGTTCATAGCCCTTAGAAAATCAGTTTATTTGAATACAAGATGTTAGCCCATGTTCTTCCCAGAAACCTAGCCCTTGAAAAAGCAGACTTCTTTCTCCCCTTCATATCCCCTCTTCAGAAGCAATTTTAATTAAAAAGAACAGACCAAAAATTCCCTTTCAAAGAACAATATCTATTCAAATACAGCAAGGCCACTGAAGTTCACTAAAGTCTCATCTTTGTGGATATTTGTAAGAAAATGCCTCAATTTTTATTTTCAGTTTGACTTCAAGAGAGACAGATTTAAAATATAGCAACAAAATACTGCCAATTTTTATTTGGTAAGCAATCCTTATGCTTCTTCCATATACTTGTCACAACAGCAAGTATAACTATTCCTAATTATGCCACAGAGGTTATTTATTACTTCACTGTGTCTTGCATTAAAAAAACAAAAACAACCAACCAAGCTAGAAACAATGCACATATTACCGAAGTACTTAGGGAGGGTAAGGTACTCTATCCAAGTGGCAGTTCAGAGAAGAAAATCATCCTCAGTTTTAAAATCCACCACGTTTTTTTCTCAGAGCACGAGCTATCAACACTACCTTGGGCCCTTGTGAATTCACACAGGGAAGGCTGAATGCTGGGCAAGAGAATGTACCCTGACTACAGCAACTACTTGAGTTAAGAAAAAAGGATGAGGACCACCCTGTGTGAGGTGTGCTGTAGTGCATGAGCACCTCCTAATTCTTAACGCTTTAAAAATAATGTTCATTTTCTCTGAATATGCAGCAGTGCTCTGTAAGCTCTGATGGACGCAGCAGACTGCGGAAGACAGGTGACCAATGCAAGCTGATGAGTGGCAGACAGCAGTGAGCCACCTCTGCTGCACCAGGAAACAAGCACAAAGGTGCTTTGCCCGGTGCTGCAGGGCATCTGAGCTTGGGAAACCCAAGTCAATAATGGCCCACAGAGGTGACGGAGTACGTCAGGCTCACCCAGGTGGCACCTCAGGGAAAAGCAAATAGAAGAGTCATCAAGGAAGGAAACCTGGTAATTCAGAGGCTAAATCCCAAATACTTTTTTTTTTTTTTTTTTTTTAAGTGTATTTATTGGTAGAGCATTGTATTTACCAAGTACATACTCAATCCATTCTGAATGGATTGCCTCATGTTAGAGACGTCTTTCCATCCCAGTGGAGGAAACTGACGTCCAAGGTCTCACCCGAACCAGACTACAGGGTGCCACAGATACGCACTGAACTTCAAAGCCATTGCCCCTCTTACCGCCCAGACGCTCCCACCGTACAGCTTCAGGCACAGGCTCCTGCGCCGTGTTCTGTCACAGGAAGTGACAGCAGTGGTCAGAGTGAGATTATAGCAGGTAGCTCATTATTCAACAATACTCTCTTCATCAGCCAGCAAACTGCAAACCTGACAGTCTCTCAACAGTCGTCAGGATTGGAATATATGCAGCAGAAGGTTCATTAATAAAACTACCCAACAGAATATGCTGAATAACATACTCTGACCAATTTAGGACTCAAGCTATACACCAGGCTATACGCCCTTTGCTTTCTCTCAGGATAAGAGATATTCTTTGGTTCTTGAATTATGAGGTAAAAGAAGCTTCAAAAATCATGCTCAGACAACCACAGACATTCAGAGCAACTGCCCCAGGTAAATTTTTAATGCTAGCAGAAGCCACTGCTGCCAAGGGGGAAGCATGTCACTATAAGAGAATGACTAGCACTGGGAGAAAGGAGGTGTGGGATCCTCCCGTGGACCACTTTAAAGGGATGTCAGTGTGCTCTTCAGATTGCAAAACACAGTAGCATTAAAGGCTTGGCAGGATACGCCTGAGGGCTTCTACTTGATCCTTCTTTTAAACAAGAGCCAACAAGCCCAGAACCAAAGAAGGAAGCAGGCATTACAAAATAGGTATCTTGATCAGAATTCTTCACCAACCTAGGAACAAATATAGTTGGAAGATGTTCAGAAAAGATTTTATATGTAAGCTAATTTATGGTGTGACGAGCAGTGCAGTAGTACACATAATCAAAAGGAAAACAGTCAAGTCCCCAGAGGGCCATATGGTTGGTGAAGGCTTTTGTGCTTCCCTGGCCATGATATAATGTTCTGGTTTTTGTGCTGTGCATATGCTTCTCCTGAAAAACAGCAGAGCAGATAATCTGCTCTGCTTTCAGATAACAGAGTTGGAAAGCTGGCACCCATGGGTTCCTGTGAGTCCACAATTGAGCATGTCCAGCATTAGAAACTGTGAAATTTGTGTTTTCCTCTAAGGTAGATGAGTGTTTTCATTTTATTTATTTATTTATTTTAATTACTCCAGATGCAGAGCCTCCTATCATTTTGCTCAGTAATTCACATAATCATTTTGCATGTTTAAATGGCACAACTCCCGATGAGAAGGGTGAGGATGACTTCCTTTATATGCAGCTCAAACAGAGAAGCTGTCTCGTTTCATGTAGTCTTCCTCACTTCCTTCTTGAAAATTTCAGAGTAAGTGCACTTGTCTCAACATACTTTTAAAATAAGTTCAGCAAGATCCATTGGTGGTTACTCACTTGGTAAAATTTAACAGAAATTATGAAGATTTTGCTCACTTAACTCATTAACTGGTTTCTAGCCGATAGCAAAAAGACAGTTTTTAGTTTGAGTAATGTCACTATCGACTCTTTTGCATCAGGACAATTTCTCCTTGCCTTCTATATCAGATATGACTCATTATCAAATTCTGTTGATCAGAAAAAAAAAAAAAAAAATGTTGACTCTAAAAATAATCAGCAGCTATTTCGTAATTCAGACCTGATTCCTAGATTTTCTTTTCCCTTTGCTACTTCCATTGGACCATGCACTTTTTGACTTTTTTATTGCAGATCTATGTGAAAACAGTAGTGAGGATACATGAACATTTGCTAATTCAATCAACTTGCAAAATAGCAGAAAGACAGAAGTCAATTATACCTAGGGTTATCAATAGTGTTAAGACTTACTGTAGTAGCTCAGCAAAGGTAGACATATTTGAGAAGAGTGCATACCAATGATTTTAACTTCATATAGATGCAAGGAGCCAGGAATCACTTGACATTGTTACTGTTTAACTAGGAGAAGACAACCTAAGGACAACTCTGATCTAGTTTTCCAACTTTATGTATAGAAAACTGAGGTTTATGTTGCCAAATATGCATTGTTTACTTGATGAAATATCTCTATAAGAAGGAACCTAGTCACATCGAAGCAAATACAATTACCAAGATAAAAGAATAGTTCTGGACACTAACCATTTGGTATTTAAACATGTATTGAACAACACATTCATTCACAGCTTTTCAGGTATCTACTAATGAAGTAAAAGATTGATTATGTGGCTGGACTCAACAGCAGGCTCTGACCAAATACTGCCTCTTGGACATGTCATACTTAGTGACATCTGACATCTAATTGCAAAAGGTTGAGCATCAATTACATCCATGCCCAAGGCTCAGCAAGAAGTGATGCTAACCAGACAGGGCAAGCCTGATGTAGGGGAAGGATGGGGGGGGGACGACAAAAACAACAACCACCACCACCACCACCTATGGGAGCTAATCCTATCAAAATAGGGCTTGGTACACAGACTACAAACTTATTTAGACATAGTTTCCTCCCTTCTGCCATTTTATTCAATATGGAGAGTAATACCAGAGTTGCTAGAGACACAGTTTACATGGCTGAAATGTCAAGCTTAGAACCAGAATACAGTTTATATCCCCCCCCAAAATTGAGACCTGCCTTTACACATGTGAATTCTTTGATACATGTATCATCCTTTAAGCTGTTGTGGGTCCTTCAACCTACAGCTCTATGCTAGGACCAAGCAAATCCTGCTGCGAATACAGAATTGATATTTTCAGCCTTCATTCACAGCCTGCTTATCCCTGGTGAGAAGGATTATGAAAAATAAAGTATTAAATGTCTTGGCTCAAAAAATAAAATAAAATAAATAAAAAATACCTAATGTTAAAACCAATATCCACCATTTAAGATTATCTCCTTTGTTGCAGCACAAGAATGAACCACTATCAATTTGCAAAACATTATACACAAAATTAATAACCCTCTCAACATCATGGCAGGGAGCCTAATCCAAGCTATCAGTACTACTGAAGGAAGTCCATAATTACATACAAGAAAGGTGTAGGAAACTCGAACAAAAACCTCGTGTTTTAGTATTACTAAAATACCTGAACTGTTCATATTTCAGACAATGAAGTACTCTGTTGCCAATGCCTCAGTGCAAGGTTTTTCAATTGTCATTATCAGCATAGGGGAAGGCAACACTTTGCCAACATAGATCGATGTCCCTTCTCCAGTTGTCACAAAATAAATGATCTCCATTTGATTCCTTCAAATATGACAGTGATTGCCACTGCTCCCATTCAGTCTGAGAGACTATTTTTCCCCCTCTATATACTTCCATTATTATTTACTCATACAGCACCAGCTCACTAAAAAACACATATCCATTTGTTACAAATTTTAACAAATTGTCCTTATATCAAACTATATTCAGCACTAGAAGAACAGTTAACAACAGAGTGATGCCCTGCTGAAAACAATGCTGTATTTCAGGGTTCTGGAGAGTACAGGAATGTCTGCCAGTTTTAAAGCACCTACTTGAATACTTCGTTAAATTCAGGCTGCAGCTATGCCAAAGGCCACAATGTTTCATGAGTCATTGAAGTATAAGGGCTGAAGATAACTATGAAGGAACCATATATTTTGTATTATTTCTCATCTTTGTGCACTTGGCAACGGGGAGTGTGAACACAGGTCTGGAAAAGGCAATGGTGAAGCTGCTATCAGCTTGTGAAGAGACCTGCAAAAAGCTTATAAAAGTCAAAGAGTTGGTTTTCTAAAAACAACAAAACAAAACAAACAGGAATCAAATACAATACCTACAAGTGTAACGTGCTGTTTAAAAGCTACCTCATAAAAATTATAAGTACAATTTTTTTAAACTGAATTGTGAGTGTTCCTTGACAGAGTGAGTTAACGACACTCTGCTTTTGACAATTTGTTCAATTCAAACTAGATACTAAGTCTGCTACTTTGATATTACCAACTTAGAAGCTACTGAACTAGTATTCAAAAGATTGACATTTAGAGATGCTAATCATGTGACTGGTAGACCTTGACCAAAATGTAATTAAAGCATTATATAGATACATATTCCTATAAAATAATTGTGTAAGATACCATTACTGGTCAAGAGATTGCCATTAAGCAGCTCTGTGTGGTTCACCTATACTCATAGATGTGCAAAACCAGAGAACAAGTGTTCTGAAACAACTGCAGACTGCATTCGCCTTTCACATAACAAGAACTATACAAACATTGAAACATGCTCAGTTAATAAATGTAAAAAGTAAACAGCAATTTCAGATACCAGGCTGAACTAAAGCATGTGAGTTAAGGAAGATATATGATCAGAGTAGTTTTACAAGAGATCCTTGTAACTTGTACAAGAGTTACCTTGTAACTTGTACAAGAGATCCATAACGAAAAAGCGTGGGCAGTAAGAACTCCATTACTCTGCCTCAGTGTACCCAACTCCAGTTCTAACAAGCCAAAAGCATAAAATGAATCCCAAGAACAACTGTAACTTGACCTCAGATTTCACTATTTTTTTTCCTTTCTCTTCTGGCAATGTATTTCCAAAAGTTAAAATTTCTAGCAAAAAGCACAGTTTTAGCAAGACAGCTATGTTACAACTGAATTCTCTGCAATAGTTAGTTTGACTGCAGTCCCTGGACAAGTTAGGGAGATCATCCTGGGGGATACTGAAAGGCATTTAAAGAACAAAGCTATTAATTAGGTGTAGTCAACGTGGGTTCATCAAGGGCAAGTCCTGCCTTAGTAATTTCATCTCCTCCTACGATAAGGTCACACGGTGGGTGTAGGAAAGGAAGGCAGTGGGTGCAATCTTTCTGGATTTTAGTAAGGCCTTGGCCATCCCTCACATGGTCCCTCTGGACAAACTGTCTGACTGTGAGAGGAACACATCCATGCTATGCTAGGTGATGAACGGGATCCATGGCAGAGCTCGAAGGGTCACAGTGAACGGGAGTACACTGGGCTGGCTGCCAGTCACCAGTGGTGCTCTCCAGGGCTCAGCCCTAGGCCAGGCCAGCTCAGCGTTTGTTTTTTATCTCTGGTCTAGATGCAGTAGTTGAATAAAACTTTAGTGAGTTCACTGACACTAAACTGAGCAGTGTTGCTGACTGCCTGAAGGGACGAGAGGCCTTGAAGAGGGACCTACCTGTACATTGGGTGATCAGCAAGTGCACGAAGCCCAACAAAGGTAAGCAAGTGCTGAACACAAGCACCGATGGGGAGCCTGAGAGCAGCTCAGCAGCAGGGACCTGGGGGTGTTGGCTGACAGCAGGCACACAGTGAGACAGCAGCACGCCCTGGCAGCCAACGGGGCAAACTACATGTTGGGGAGTGCTATATTTAGCATTGGTGAGGCCTCACCTCAGATACTGCATGCAAGTCTGAGCTCCCCAATATAAAAAGGATATTGAAGTCCTTGAAAACATCCAGAGGAGGGCTACAAAGCTGGTAAAAGGGATGGAAGGTCCGTCCTGTGAGGAGAGGCTGAGGACACTTGGGCTGTCTGGTCTGGAGGCAAGGAGTCCTAGAGGTGGCCTCATCCCTTTCTGAAACTCACTGAGGAGGGAAAGCACAGAGGAGGCACTGGCCTCTTCTCCCTGGGAACCGATGGCAGGACGCAGGGAACAGCACCAAGCTGTGCCAGGGGAGGGGCAGACTGGACATCTGGGAAAGTTTCTGAGGGTGGCCAAAATTATGGTCAAAACCAGGC
Organism: Nettapus auritus; assembly: GCA_011076525.1. NCBI lineage: Eukaryota > Metazoa > Chordata > Aves > Anseriformes > Anatidae > Nettapus > Nettapus auritus. The sequence goes on along the minus strand of CM021777.1, from coordinate 3,704,634 downwards.
AAAATTATGCTAGTCTTACTTCAAGCTTGTAGGATCTTCTGTCTTACAGTTTAGCATAATTTAAGTATCTTTAGGACTTCCACTTTGTTCAAATTTGATCAAATTTGAAAGAGGTCAGTGTAATGATTAAAAGTGAGTGGGAGGAGGAAGGGAGAGACAGAAGCACGAGAAACAGGGATAGACAGACAGCATCATCATATCAAAGCACAAGGCTAAAAATCCTTAGGCAAACAAACATTCCTCTCTCTCTTTCTGCTGTCAGATATTCCCCAGCTACAACGCTGAGCAAAATGTATATAGAGTTTTCCTAGTGGGGAGGCTGTCAAATTCCTTGTCCCTTCAAGTCAACGTAGATTCTATTTATCTAATGATCATTACTTTCAGAAATTCTAGTGTATGAGCTTCCTTCAAAGTCTGCTAATCTACCTATTGTGTTTTCTACCACACTCAGAAAAAAAAAAAATATTTTTCTTTTTACTGTTGCAGTCCTGGAAGATGTCATTATGTCTGGGCTCTGAATTTTCAACCCTCCAGTTCCAAAACTTCATGTTCCCAAATGTTAGAAACACAAACCCAGACAAAACAACCCACACCTCTGAGCTCTTCTTATCATTCTGTTGTGTTACACCATTCTTCCATGCCACTTGGGTATGCTCCTCGTTATTGTATGCTCTGAAAGCTATACATCTGAAACAAATAAAGAGAGAACATATGGGGCATCAAGGTCACTTATTTACTGAAAAGTCCTGCTATGAGAAGGGACTGCTGCTTTGAGAATGCCAGTGTGAGGGATGACCTTCGAGATGATAAATGCTGCTGTTCTTTACTGTGTGTGTCACAGATTAATTTGCTTGATCTGATCTGATGGTTCCACAGAGTGCTAACAGGAGCTAAGTGCTACTGGCAATAGGAACTGATTGGTTCAAGAGATGTCATTATCTCTGAATAAATGTGTTGATAAAAGAGAATCATTTCAGACCAAGAGATGAAGGAAGTAACTGATATATCACCATAAATTTTCCCCATTCACATAATTTCCAATGATGCGCATATACAAGCATGTTTCATCACTTTGGTTGCTTCACTTTTCTGAGAGCTTCCTTTCCCTTGCATAAGTATTTCTATTGAAATTCACATCTATGATACACTACTCAAATAAGCACAACTCATTTTGTAACAACAGCGTTCTCTTGCACTTACATGGCTAATTTAAAGAAGGCATGCTAAAACCTGTGCTCCATAGCAGTCTAACCGTGGAAGTAAATAAACCACCCCACTGGCTTTCCTATTCATCTGCTCTGCCTAAACATTTCATGCATGCATGGCAGCACTTTGCCTATACCTAAGTTTCACAGAGGCTACTGTACACGGCAAGAGTGTGGGTGCCTACGCTCAGAACATGTGCAGTGCCTCTGTGCAGCTGCAAATCCAGCACAACCAGGCACAAGCAGTTAGTTCTCCATAAACAGACAGAGTAAATAAGAAAATTGTAATAAATGCCATTCTGATCTTTCACACAGGAAAATATAAACTTATGAGATGACTACACCTTTGTTCTTCAGTTGGCAGATGCATCTTGAAGTTTGTATTCAGCCATGTATATTCTGAAATGGGGTGAGAGTCTGGGAATATTAATCTGCTCAGCAATTGTGAAAATGGCAGCAGGCTAGAAAGGCATCAGCTGGCTTTATGCTCAGTATTGACAGCCCTCAGAGGTACAGCTCACTTTAACTGTACAGAAATCCTAGGCATCTAAACTGAAGTATAAAGAGCCCACTCGATGTCTTCAAAAGTATCTGAATGGTACTTTATCTGCCGGGTGATTTTACTGACCGAAGAAAGCACTTCAAGTTCATATCCTGCAAAGACTTCTACAAATCTGTGATCATTCTCCGTTTACTTCTGAATATCCACAGAACATACGCACGTTAACACAACACAAACTCACTGTTGTAACGATGAGTCACAATCTTTAAAATCAATCCTCCTAAATGTAGCAGTAATGTCTCTCAATTCTTGCATACAAACTTCTATACAAAAATCTAAAAGTAAGATGGCTTTCTTAATCCAAATTATAAAGGCTTGTGTCTTCAGAGAAATCTTCGTAACTTAACCATTGGAATGTATTTTCATTGTTATCAAATATTTTTTCAAAATCTCACAGCATAGTATGTATAAATGCTAACTTAATGCTATTTATTCTTTTCACCATGAACATGAGCTTGGAACTACATTTTCATAATGGTTGCTATTATAACACAATGCTATTTACAGCACAGTTTTGTTTCTTAATGACATTAAGTCCCAGTGGAGTACCCCTTAACAGAACCACCCAAAATTCTCATTTTTCCATATCAATAGTTACAAAATATGTGAAAATTATGCATGATAACATGCTAACTATTCTAACTTAGAAAATATGGTTTAGCTTTGATTAATTTTGGATATACACAAAACTTCAATTTTGAGCAAGTAGAATTTACACTGTCAGAAAGAAAAAACATTTTTCTAACCACATGGAGAAAGTGTCATCTTAATTAGGACTGCTGTTCTTTTCCATTTGCCCATCTATGCATCTCTTCTAGGGTTGCACAGACTCCGGCAGCCCTAAAGTTATGCAGTTGAACACTTCATATTTATAGTAATTTAAATTATATTTTGTTTTTAACTTGAAAATTCCTTTAAATACATTAAAAACACAGAAGCTTGTAACAGCACACAAACTTTGTGAAACTTCTTAGAAACTTCTTATCTTCAGCAGCATGTTAATAATTAACATGATTAAGAAATGATTCCTTAGTTACTTAAGTACAATGATTGTCACAATTTATTACGAGCCATGAACATATTTCCTCAAAGTTAGGGGCTAACCCACAAAGCCCAGCCCTTCACAGAATCTTTTCTGATGTTTTTCTTCAAACCTTTCAGAATAAAGTTAATTTTTAATTGCTCAGGCAAGCAGGTTACCGAATTACAATCATATATTAAGACTCCTCAGAAAGAAATAACTTACGCCTTCTTTTTGCTGCCTTCAGTTTGGTGTTTAAAAGGTACACCAACAATAATGTGATTGCAAATCATCGATTAGTATATTTTTTATGGCCTCTTCTACGTGCACAATAGGATCTACCCAAGAACTTACCTAGATGTGGAAATTCCATACTGAGATTGTTAAATATGTTAAATCTATTAATTATTTGCACATCCTGCACATCTGATGTGAGAAAAACAAACAAAAACAGAACAAGAACACAACAAAAAAATCACAGAACCCAGATGCTTAAACTTCTGAAGAAATTTAGGCATGACATAATGCTTTTATAGAGCTAATTTAAAATAATTAAGATGTAATAACAATGTAGGGCACATGCAAACTCACTGCACACAAAGGATAATGCCATGTTTTCCTAGCTTCAGTAATTTCCCTCATTTTCCTCCATTGTACATGCTAGACATAATGCTTATAGTCTGAAAAACGACTAGAAAATTGTACCTTTTATCATCTCTTATTGTTTCCCAGTCATTCCATATTGCATTTGTTTATCAAAGCAACTCTCATACCATATTCACACAACAACTCTAGCATTTCTTTTGTCCCCTTTCTGCCTCATTAGAGGGTATTTAACAATATCAACTATCAATTTCCTTGTCAAGTTTAAATTAGGATAGTTATTACCTGATCAGTCAATTACTCATTCACGTCAATAGCTACTTCACATCTCCTGCTTTCAAGACTTCAAGCTACCTTGTCTGTTACACAGGCCAGCTGTTATTGCATTGCTTCCTTTTCCTATGATAGTATTTTAGATATTCTATGTTCATTACTGTACTGTGGTAGTTCAGTATTTCTCAGCTGTAACCATGCACTTAATCACCCATATTACATGGACAAATCACCCATTTAGAATGGACAAAATATCTTTTTAATTTAGGGATGCAAAACTGAAAGCCTCACCTCATCCACTGTACTACATAGGAGACACGTCTGGACTTGTATTTAATCCTCTACAACCCTACAAATGTTGACTAGGTTTATATCTTAAAAATGGGAAAAAAATGCAAGTACTGTTACATATCTCTCTTCTTGCTTAGATAGGATAATTATAATACAATTCTTGAGAAATGTAAATTTTATCTACTTGATAGGAATTTGTTCTCCCCCAAAACAAACAAACAAACAAAGAACAAGCATCTCCATAACAAATTATTTCCTTCTTTGAATAATCACACAATTATTGCATCACTTGAAAGCTTTTACCCTACTATGGCCCTCGATAGAAGCAGAATAAACATACAAGAATCTTTAAATCCATCACACAGACAAGAAACATCTTCCACTGTGGGGCCCTGAGAATCTTGATTGTGATGCCATGGATAAATCTGCTCTAAGTGACATCTGTGAATTAGGCAATGCTTTACTCTTATTTGACTATAAATCTTGAGCATACGTCTAACTATTCTCTAACACAGAACAGAATTCTGCTGTACGCTCTGCACTGAAACATATCAGAACAGTCAGATAAATTTGGTGTTCTACAGGCTTAAGAATAAACTGGCACCTACTGCTAACTTGTTCCTCTAGTTTGAAAATGAACCACTAAAGTTCTTGCTTAGTTTAACAATTTGTTTTGTTAAGAAATTGATAGCAGGCTTGCATCAGGTTGCTTGTACACTCTCACTTTAAAGGAATACAACAGGCAATAAATTAGGACATAAGGTCAATGAAACTTCTTCAGATCAGATTTATTTATTTATAGTAAATAATTGTATGTAGTAATCACTATATATAGTCTCATATAAATATAAAACTAATATAACGAGCAAACTCATGTTAAATTAATTATTTTCATTCCTATGTACTTAAGTTTTTCTCTTCCTAATTAGCTTATTTTCTGGTTGTTCGTTGTAAGCCCCCAACTTAATTTTCAGGTTACGTTATAGTCTTTCTGTATTTTGTACTTTTGTACTTTTCATATTGTACCAAATTGCATAAAGATTACTGGATTCTTTTTCCAGGTGATATGTTAACTCCTAGATGAAGGTTTGCACATAACTCAAAAAGCAATCATAATGCTCACTTCAAAATAATTTGTCAAAACACGTTTGTATAAAGCTATTTTATCCTGATAAACTGTACACATTGCTTTTTGAATCCTCCTTAGACAGTTGCTTTTGTTCAACTTATCAATACTGCAATTCTCATTTAGAGCTGCATTTAAAATCACACTTTTTTTTTTTTTTTTAAATCATTATGTCAATATTTTGTTCCTCTGCAAAACTAATTAAATGAACATTTATTGTGACTTTCTCTTGCAAATTCTTCTTCTTTTTGTGCTTATGGATTAAGACTGCAGTTGCCCATCCCAGGAACTGATTCCACCCAGCTCTATCAGGGATCATTTGATTACCACAAATACTTCATGTTTTCTCTTCTTTCAACCTACTACTTCACATTAACAACATTTATATTAAAAAAAAAATAAAAAATTCAACACTAACGTGCTGTCTACTAACTCATGTTCTAAGGTTTATACTAGGAAACTATCTTGTATTTTTATGCCAGTGTAGTCAGAGCCCCATAACTGACAGAAGTTTGATTTCCCACCTATCTCAGTTATGTCATCTGTAATTTCTAGTTTGGGTAGATCTTCCCAAATCAACTCTGACTCTAATGTTGAGTAATAAAGGAACTCATGGAAGCCCACATACATAAGACAGAGCTCTCCAGGTCCCCCTGCCCCATATGCACAGCTGCACAGAAAAGAAAAACACAAAATGGCCATTTGAAAAGAGCAGCCTTCTAAGTACACTGCAGAACATTTCTTCAAAAACTGCAACAACTGAAATGAAACACGGCACGTATGAAATGGAATAACAATGTCAGAAAGCATGCGCCATCACTATGCCAGTTTGATGGCATATAATTCCTGTATCCACAATGGATACTGGAAGCCTGTTCAGAGAGAGCAGCAACTTCATCACTTAGAGGACCACTGTTCCCTGATGATTTTTGTGACAAAAATATGATCAGAGACACAGGAAACAAGAGAATTTTAAATTCACAGGGAAAATTACAGGATAAGGTGCTTTCCACATTTTGCCATTGTTTGGTCACTGCTGTTGAGCCAATATGGTCTTGTGACACAAAAGCAGCTTGTCCACATCAACACAGTTCACATCTAACAAGCTGCAAAACCACCCTTGTGAAATGCTCAGATAAAATCAGCTGACTAAAGGCTTTAGGAAGAGAAAAACTGAAAGGCAATGTAATAAAGCAAGGAGAAACTCTACTCAAAAGTATAATTGGCAGACTTGTTTAACTGACTCTAGTGACTCCGACACTTAAGATAATGAAAAATGCACTAAAAATCACAGATTTATAGATAAATTAGGTTGTAGAAGACCTCTAAGACCACCTAGTCCAACTTTTAACCTAGCAATAGAGATATTAGAAAACATAGAAATATATCCACAGTACCTTCCATTACCAAAATCTTTGCAGAATCCTACTCAAGTTTTTGAGGGACTAGCTTACCTTAAATTAGCTGCTAAATTTGATTCAAGTCCATCTAGAAATTTTATTATTCCTATGTTAATAAAACCAAATTCAGTAATTGAATAATAATAGAGAATAAGGAATTTTTCTAACATGTGAATGGCAGCTCCAAGAAAGAACTAACTGCTTGCTCAACAACCCTGTCTTCTCTATTAAAAACCACAGAATTCAAGGTATGTTTTATCCACAAAACACAGTTATATGTCTCAGCAGTAATGATGAATCTTCATATTTCATTCTTTTTCCATCAGTTAATCTATAAAAGTGCAATAAAGGTCAAGAGACAGATACTTTAGCAAGTATGTTGCACTCCAAAACTACAAGCATGAACAAAATACTATTTAATTCCAATAATTCCCACAAGTAGGGGTGGGTGGGGGAATCAGAGGAACATTTTTACCCTTAAAATTGACTTATTGTGCAAGTTTAACCCAATGTTTGTGCACGAGAGAAATACAAGCCAAATCTAGATGGTTTATTTCCATTGCTCCAGTGCTCATCTGACTCTCTGCTGCATTTCTAGCTTACTGCGTCCTAAACAGCGGGCAGGTCAACAACAAAAACAAGAGGAGATGCAAAACCTCAACTGCAAAGGGAATTACAGCAGTCATTTAAACAGAAACTAAAGAGAAAAAAAAAAAAAAAAAAAGTGGCTTCTATCCCTTGTAAACAAATGCAAGATCCTAGTTCACTTAGTAAACAGTATTTGCAAAGCAACCTTTTTTTTTTTTTAGTTAAAGGAGGCCCAAAAAGGTTTTGGAGTGCCTAAGGATGGATGAGGAGAGAATGCAATATGATGCAGGAGGTACCAACTGAAGGGTACTGCCTGCTCCCTGCTTTTTTCTCTCTCGGCAATGACACTCAGTACCAGCACTTCTGAACGCTACAATTCCCAGCATTGTTATCAGTGATCAACAGAAGATATAGCTAGTTATCACTCGGAGAAAGGCTGGTTCATTTCCTTCAAAGAAAATAACCTAAGTGTAAGAAGCTTGCTGCAGGAAAGCAACTGAAAGCAAAAGCATCAAGACAGCACAGCAACCAGAATGAACCCTAGCGAACATGCACGTTTCCTCTCTTTGAAAAACTACGTGTGCTTAAATCAGGAGCACACAACATGACCTGGAAAAATTGCAGCACTTCCTATATACTCTGAACATTGGCACTAAAATGCCGTTAATCTTTGGCTTCCAATTATTAAACTTCTTTAAAAATAATTAAACATAAATATTGCTTATGTTCAATCATTGTAAGTACATCGAGAAAGAAAAGGATACTTCATTTCTTCTTCTAAGTGCAAATATCTAGCACAGTCTACAAGAGTACAATCAATTAGGAAACTGAAGTGATGTACAGCTGCACTATACCCTCACCAAACATTATCAGTTGCATACACCATAACTTATTTTTTGCAGTATTTATATTGACATGAGGCAACCATTTTGAGATTTTCTATTACAATGTCAAGAAATATGATGTGTAAACTTTTAATGAAACAATAATATTTTTAAATGCTTGATGATGAAACCTTGCACTATTTATTTGTCAACAGATTTGTGTGCAGTCATTCACTTGCATGCCTTTAAGAAAAACAAAAACAAACAAAAAAAAAACTGGTACCTTAGAAAGCATATTCACTGATGAGCACTTTATTTCCTCTTTTCCAAGGGCTCCCCAAAATACAAGCATTTCAGACCTCTCTGTCACCTGATCTGCGGTCCTCATGCATCGGTACTGGGACTGGTGCTGTTTAACATCTCTGTCGGTGACACAGACAGTGGGATCAAGTGTACCCTCAGCACATTTGCCAATGATACCAAGCTGTGCGGTGCGGCCAGCACACAGGGAAGGGATAACATCCAGAGGCTCATGGGCAGGGCTGAGAGGTGGGCCTGTGCGAACTCCATGAGGTTCAGCAAAGCCAAGGGCAAGGTCCTGCAGCAATTCCAAGCACAGACACAGGCTGGGCTGAGAATGAATTGAGAGCAGCTCTGAGAAGATGGACCTGGGGGTGTTGGTTGATGAGAAGCTCGACATGAACCAGCAGTGTGGGCTTACAGCCCAGGAAGTCACCTGTACCCTGCGGTGAGGGAGGGGACTGTGATTCTCTGCTCTGCTCTTGTGGGACCCCACCTGCAGCCGACTTTCAACTCCAGGGCCCCCAGCACAAGTAGGCCACAGAGATGATCATAGCGGCCTTCCAGTGCTGGTAAGGGAACTACAGAAAAGCTGGGGAGGGACTCTTTGTCAGGAAGCATAGTGATAGGACCAGGGGAAGTGGTTTTAAACTGAAAGAGGGTAGATTTACATTAGATATTAGGAGGAAATTCTTTACTGTGAAGGCAGTGAGGCCCTGGCCCAGGCTGCCCAGAGAAGCTGTGGGTGCCCCATTCCTGGCAGTGCTCAAGGCCAGGCTGGATGGGGCTAGTGGCAGCCTGGTACAGTGGGAGGTGTCCCTTCCCATGTCAGGGGGCTTGGAAGTAGATGATCTTGATAGTCCTTTCCAACCCAAGCCATTCTATAATTCTGTGATGTTGCAGGAAGTTAATTATCTTTCAAACCTCTTGGCCTTTAATGAAAGTCAGTGGACTTGGTGAACAAGTTTAAACTTTAGGTTGATGAATTTGACAGAGGAGAAAGAGTCATCTCGTAAGCTTTGTTACCACAAGCAGCAGCTAAAACACCTCAAGAGCTACTTTCCAATCCTAATCTTTGTTAGTACCATCTTCAGAATTCATATAGAACAGTGTAAATCAGGCTATGTAAGACTAGCCTACATCTTGCCAAGCTTTCCAGTGTCACAAGCTAATGTGTACTTGATAGTGTATGATGATTGTGTCATCTGAGAAACACGCAGGCAAAAAGAGAAAGGAATGGGAAATAACATCCCTCAGATTAAAGTAAAAATATCTGAAACGACATCTCAATCACTTAGTTCAGATAGGCACACTTCATTCAAGTAATGTTAACAACAGATGCATACTGGCTTGAAGGGGAAAGGAAGGAGGCAAGCACTTCCTATAATGCAACATAATATTCAGGTAATATTAACAGCCCAATTTGCCCATTTCTACATGCATGCGGGGTTTTATAGTTACAGAGCTTCTACTTGATTGTAAATGAAAGAAACATTTTACAACAAAACTAATTTTTACTTCCTTACACATTATAAAAGTCTACATATTTATATCCATACAGTTCTTCCTGAAGTGGCTGGGAAACTATTTGTACAGAAAGCTGAAGCAACCAGGCCTGGAAAGAGCTTTCCACTTCCAGCATCATGCATTTTTGTGTCTGCAGGATGCAAAGGTTAGCATTCTTTTCTGTTTAGCCAAATACATCAATTTTTAACACACCTCTATGGCCTACACCTCAACTTCTTTCCAAATTTTTAATTTCATTCTCATCTAAAACATTCTAGTGCAAAGCTAACTTCTGAGTTGACACAAGTGTTTTTGCTGAAGTCTTTAATATCTTCATCCTTTTCTTAATCTTCTTATAATCAGCAATGACAAGAGTGATCTTGTTAACTTGTGAGTAAAAACAACCTTCAACCACTAATTCAGGAGATACTTCACATCCTGGTTGGAAACTTTGCTTTCACTGTTGTTTCTATATTTCCAAATTACAGATGAACAATTTGCACATTTACTTACTGTCACAAACGGTATTTGGATTGGGACAAAGATAGTCACATAGAGGCTTAACTTTTAATACTTTACATTAAACTTTGGAGTAATCAAATGTCCTTTGAACTTTAACAAGCACTGTGAATAAGCCACTCCACAGTCCTTTTTCTGGAAATTGTTACACAACTGAACTCCAGGCCCTGCAGTACCAATTTCAATATAAGTCAGTGTTTAAAAACTCAGTGGAACATTTGTATTTCTTTGCAGAGATTTAAGTTTTTGGCAACCTCTTCCAAAGAAGAATCACATCTTTCTTGATGGCTGCATCTTTACATACACACAATGAAGATGTTTTTAAAGTTTCAAGATCAGTAAGGAGCTGTTTCATTGAAAAATTTGTTCCGTCTTCTATAAGTATAGCAACAACGCAAAGACTTTAAATTAATTAGAAACTGAACAGCTTAGTCATATATCTGGTATGACTCCAATAAGTCAGGGAAAGGCTTAGCTCAGGACCCATTGCTGATGAGTAGATATAGGTAATGCCAGATACGTGACTGACAACTCATAAGAAATTTGAACAAATACTGACATTTTTGTCTATTGGCCAAACAGTTGGGCATTTCATTTTAGTGCAGTGTGCAATTCAGAGATTATTCATCAGAAGGAAACTAAACACATCTAAAACAGCACAACAGTAGATGAACTAGAAACTACAGAACCATTATATTGTAAGCACAGCGAGGAACACAAGTGAGCCTCTCGTCTCACAAACAACAGATGTCTGTGGTTTATCATTTCTGTTAAACCAACCCCAGTTTAAGGTATCCTATCAAACGTCTACCTTCAAATTAAATGTATTTTATTTATATATAATAAAATAACGCTGATATACAGTGTCTGACAAAAGAACACTTTATCTAAAGATTCTGATAGACAGAAAATCAACATAATTCAAGCAACAAAATGCACTTTGTGGAAGTAGCTTATTTCACAGCGTAGGCTAAATGTATTTTGAGGAAGGATTATATTTTGTTTTGCAATTTATTTTATTGACAAAGTGTATTTCATCAGATATTGCTTCGCATTTTGTAGACAAATGCTTGTTGTCAAACATCCTATTTCCTTTGGTGGATGAAGACAATTTTTCCACAGTTTCTAAACTCTGGATTGCACAATGCATTCCATACCACAGTAGGTTCTATGGACGTCTGTATTAAAAGTTTGTTTAGGACTTTTTTTTTTTTAAAGAGTATACCTAATATATATGTGTGTGTGTGTGTGTGTGTATATATATATATATATGTGTGTGTCTTTTAGTATTGATGCATGCGTGCACTTGTGATCTCTCATAGTAATGAATAATCATTCTAGTAAGTTCAAAATATCTCAGTAATTTGGGGTTCCGTAACTCTAATTTATGCAGTAGTTTTACTGAAAATTTACCCTCAACTCAAAATAAACATATGACAAGTAGAGTGGTAACTGCCAAACACATGCATTCCTACCTTTTCTGAAGACAATTATTCTCACTGTTTTTTTGTGATTTTTTTCTGTAGATTACAGAAGTGTCGATTCATCAGATAAATAAATGAATCCAGAATCTAGATCCAGCTTAAAGTGTTTAATTCAGATTGCTCTTAGGCTTTTTTTAATTGAAAAAAAATATATAAAAATAAAAATAAAAAACAAAACACACACACAAAACTCCTCTGTACAGTTAAAGTACATATTTTAACACCTATAATCTATCACCTACTTCAAATATATTATCTTCACGCATATATTTTCTGCCCTCTGTTACCAACTGTAGCAATTTCAAATTGAAATGGAATTAAACTTGAAACATGAAGAATTATGTCCTATTCACATTAGCAGTAAACTAACCAACTGGGATTAATTCTTCAAATATCATAGAAGAGGTCTTCATGAGAAGTCTGTCTTTAAAAAAGCTTGTGGACAGACATCAAGAAGAGCTGCAGAATTATCAGCTATTACCCTTGGCAGTAAATTACTGAGAAAGTTAGAAAGACACCCAGTTTCTGTGGAGCATTTGAAGAATTCAATCCATTAAATATATGTAGAACCACTGCTACTGAGTACACTAACTTCATCAAGTGACCTGGCTTCCTATCTCTACTTTTAACCAGTGTTACTCTTTCACTCCAGTTCACTGATAAAAGAATTAGTCATTGCCATTTCCTTCTAAATAAACTCCATCCTAAGCAAGTAAGCAAACCCACAGACAGAAGCAAATAGCTTGCATTTGAAGCCTAAACAGAGAGCATAAAAGAAAACCTGAAATTCTGAAATACTTTGTAAGAATCATCTATATTTATTTAGAAGACCAATATATAAGCTATGATTTTCCAAAATCCAGGAAACATTCAGACAGGGGAATGTCTGAAGCATTACCTGTGTCTAGGGAACTGCACCCTTTCAGTGAAGGGTAAAATATGAGGAAACAAACGAACAAAAATTGTTTCATACTTGAAATGGCTGGGTGGTCAGCAGGGGAGACATCAAGCAACTGAAGTTCCTGTTTTTCTTATCTCAAATCAACTTACTTTTTTTCCACCTTGCAGCCATAAAGCTTTCTTGCATTCCTGCAAGCAACCACACTGGTAACTCTTACTTTTCCAAATGACTTCATGTGTTTTCTCACTGCCGGATTTGCAGCTACCATGAAAGAATTTACACCATCTCCTTCTTCCAAAAGAAGGCTTCCTACTCCAGCAATTCAACTATAAGAAAGAAGGTAACCTAACTAACCATGGGCAAGTTCCCATGAAATGCATAACCTCAGATTTCATATACTTATTCTAATAATATTTATAGATAATGACATTGGTAGTAAGATTTCAATTATTTAGCTACTCACATTTTACAGGATCAGTATTTATTTCACATTGATTAAACCTATAGGAGTAACTACCCACTTCAGCAGCCTGCATCAGACAGAACGTGCCTATGAAGGAGAAATCAATTGCAGAAGCCTCTGATGCCTGCTAGCCTACATTACAGAGCAAGACACCAGTTTGGTACTTGCGTAAGGGCTCTTCCTCGTAATGACAATTTCTGCAATGTTGATCCTGCCCACAACTGATGCAAGTCCCCTCTTCTGAGGTCCTCTGTCAGATGCCTTGCCTCTTACCCATGCACAGGAGTTACAGTAGACAATTATGCCTATCCCGCCCCAAACTCTCCCCTCCTAGCCTTCCCCAAAAGCCCTTTCTTTACCTGCCTGTAGTCATCTCTTCCCTCTGGAAAACTGATAACCAGCTCCACTTACAGCATATGATATTAAGACTGCATTTACTGCATCATAAGGAATGCAGACTACTCTGTGCATCTAACTTGAATGCAAACGGTTTCCAATACTGCTTTATGAGAAAGAGTGAAACCCAAGGAGGAGACCAGAGTATGTCCTGCTACCCAAAACTCCCAGGGAAACGGCATTTAGCACCTGCCCATCTGTCTTATGTGCTAGCCAGTTAAAACCATTACAGAGCCATAGCTCAGTGCCCCACCCAGCTCTTCCGTTCTTCTACAGAGGGAAGTTCTCAGTGTTCTTGGCCCTCATACAGGCTGCAGATGGTCCTTTGGTAAAGCTTCTCAAAGCCATTTCTTGACGCCCACATGTGCCAGGAGGTAGAATTATATAAAATTATTATTTTCAGGGTTGGAGAGAGAGACAAAGAAAAAAAGAAAGCATCAGGAAAAGTACAAATGGGATTAAAGGTGGTAGCATAGCAGTAATCCTCTTATTTTTCCTTCTCTAATTCAAAGTTTTGCTGGTCGTTCGAGTGAAAATCAAGCCAAAGCCTTCATTTTGTTTTTCCTGCTGTAATGCTGTCTGATTGAAGCATGTGTACAAGCAGTAGGACAGAACACCTCTCCACCATAAAAAGCAAAACAAAAAAACAACCAACAACAAAATACATATAGTCCCTGGCAGCTCCCAGCTGCTGTGCCCATGTGCTGCTGCAGCTCAGTATAGAATCATACATTGGCTTGGGTTGGAAAGGACCTTCAAGATCATCTACTTCCAAGCCCCCCAACATGGGCAGGGACACCTCCCAGCACACCAGGTTGCCCAAAGCCCCATCCAGACTGGCCTTGAGCACTGCGAGGGATGGGGTACCCACAGCTTCTCTGGGCAGCCTGGGCCAGGGCCTCAACGGCCTAATAGTGAAGAGTTTCTTCTTTATATCTAATATAAATCTACCCTCTTTTAGTTTAAAACCATTATTCCTTGTCTATCAAATCTATTGTATAGCTTCAATGTACAAGTGCACTGAAAAAAAAAGAACAAAAAGATACTGAAATGTGTAAAAGGATTGACATAGCCACTCGTTTCGTTACAGAAGGTAATCAAATCGGTGAAAAACGAGCAGCCCTTTAGTGAACCCATACTCCTACTGATTTTATTCTAAGGCTTCATCTGTTTGAAAGTGAATCTCATACCTATAACCACGATCTTTGCAGGGACAGCAATGAGGCTGGTCATCATATGTACAAAGGATATAAAGTAGCCTTTTACCACTCTGGCTACTGGATGCATTTCTCATTCCCAGCCTGGGATGATGAAACACACCAACCCATGTGGAAATAGACTTAGCTTGTGAAAAACAAGGCAAAACTGGCATCAAGTACTTCAGCTTTTTTTCCACAACAGATGGATGAGTACCTAGAAATTCCTTTTGCAATAACCTTACACACCTATAGGATCCCTTCTTGTTACTTTTGCTATCCCTTGCTACTTGAACTCCAGTTGAGCTTAAGCCTTCCCAATTTTGCTGATCTTAAAATACTCATCCCCAATGCCATTTCTAACCTCCGTGTTATAAAGTAACTAGTTCACAATACCTAGAGGTAAGGTAAACGTTACACACTAGTTTTCAAGCATGTGCGCAGGTCCATCCACGTGCAGTTAGCTCTAAATAACAGTCACTCGAGACTATGGTAATAGCAAAGGTCTCCCATGACATCCCGCGAGCAAAGCTGAGGAAGTGTGGGAAAGACGAGTGGACAGTAAGGTGGGCTGAGAACTGGCTGAGCTCAGAGGATGGTGATCAGCGGCGCAGAGCGCGGCTAGAGACCTGTGACTAGCGGTGTTCCCCAGGGGTTGGTGCTGGGTCTGGTCTTGTTCAACATCTTCATCAAAGACCTTGATGAGGGAATAGTGTCTGCCCTCAGCAAGTATGCCGACGACACACAGCTGGGAGGAGTGGCTGACACGCCAGAAGGCTGTGCTGCCATTCAGCGAGTCCTGGACCGGCTGGAGAGATGGGCAGGAAGAAACCAGATGTGGTTTAATAAGAGCAAGTGTAGAGTCCTGCACCTGGGAAGGAACAACCAGACATATCAGTACAGGCTGGGGGAGGACCTGCTGTGATGGTTTTACTCGGGTGGGCAGCCAAGTTCCACCACAACCGCTCTCTCACTCCCCCTCCTCAAAGAGGAGCGAGGAGAAAATACGATGAAAGGGGCTCAAGGGTTGAGATAAGGACTAGGAGATTGTGCAATAATTATCGTGATGGGCAAAACAGACTCAGCATAGAGAGAAAGTAAGATTTATTGCTTATTACTAACAAGCTAGAAAAGTGAGAAACAAAGGAAAGAAACCAAAAGCACCTTCCCCCCCCCCCCA
>CM021777.1:3610120-3688696 GCA_011076525.1 Nettapus auritus | reverse complement strand
AGCAAGTGTAGAGTCCTGCACCTGGGAAGGAACAACCAGACATATCAGTACAGGCTGGGGGAGGACCTGCTGTGATGGTTTTACTCGGGTGGGCAGCCAAGTTCCACCACAACCGCTCTCTCACTCCCCCTCCTCAAAGAGGAGCGAGGAGAAAATACGATGAAAGGGGCTCAAGGGTTGAGATAAGGACTAGGAGATCGCGCAATAATTATCGTGACGGGCAAAACAGACTCAGCATAGAGAGAAAGTAAGATTTATTGCTTATTACTAACAAGCTAGAAAAGTGAGAAACAAAGGAAAGAAACCAAAAGCACTTTCCCCCCCCCCATCCACCCTCTTCCACCTCCTCCCCCCGAGCGGCGCAGGGGAACAGGGGAATGGGGGTTATGGTCAGTCTACAGCACTTCTTCTCTGCCGCTCCTTCTCGGTCACTCTTGTCCCCTGTGCTGTGGGGTCCCACCCACGGGATGCAGTCCTTGCCGAACTGATCCAGCGTGGGCTGTCCACAGGCAGCAGCTCTTCAAGAACTGCTCCAGATATGGGTCCGTACCACAGGGTCCATCCCTTTGGAGCAAACTGCTCCAACCTGGGTCCCCCACGGGCAGCAGCTCCTGCCGGGTCACCTGCTCCTGCGTGGTCTCCTCTCCACGGGCTGCAGGTCCGGCCCGGAATCTGCTCCGGCAGGGGTCTTCCACAGGCCGCAGTCTCCTTCGGGGCACAGGCTCCACCGTGGTCTCCTCCACGGGCTGCAGCGTGGAACCCTGCTCCACCGTGGTACTCCATGGGCTGCAGGGGGACAGCCTGCTTCACCATGGTCCTCACCACAAGCCGCAGGGGACTTCTGCTCCGGCGCCTGGAGCACCTCTCCCCCTCCTTCTTCACTGACCTTGGCGCCTGCAAGGCTGTTTCTCACTCCTCTCACCCTCCCAGCTGCTGAGTGGCGCAGCATTTTTTTCCCTGTCTTAAATCTGCTCTCACAGAGGCGCAAAACAACATCGCTTATTGGCTCAGCTCTGGTCAGCAGTGGAGCCTTTACCAAACATGGGGCAGCTTCTAGATCCTTCTCACAGAAGCCACCCCTATGGCCCCCCTGCTACCAAAACCTTTCCACGTAAACCCACTACACCTGCTGGAGAGGAGCTCTGAGAAGGACCTGGGGGTCCTGGTGGACGACAGGTTGACGATGAGCCAGCAGTGTGCCCTGGTGGCCAGGAGGGCCAATGGGATCCTGGAGTACTCACCTGGAGTACTGTGTCCAGTTCCAGGCTCCTCAGTACAAAAAAGACAGGGATTTCCTGGAAAGAGTGCAGTGGAGGGCCACAAAGATGATACGGGGCCTGGAGAATCTTCCCTATGAAGAAAGGCTGAGAGACCTGGGTCTGTTCAGCCTGGAGAAAAGAAGACTGAGAAGGGATCTCAATGTATATAAATACCTGACATGTGGAAGACAGGAGGATGTAGCCAACCTCTTCTCAGTGGTTTGTGGGGAAAGGACAAGGGGCAATGGCCACAAGACAGAGCACAGGAGGTGCAACAACAACATGCGAAATAACTTCTTCACAGTGAGGGTGATGGAGCACTGGAACAGGCCACCTAGGGAGATGGTGGATTCTCCTTCTCTGGAGATATTCAAGGCCCATCTGGATGCCTACCCAGGCAGCCTGCTCTGAGGAACCTGCTTTGCAGGGAGATTGGACCCGATGATCTTTCGAGGTCCCTTCCAACCCCTACAATTCTGTGATTCTGTTTCACTGCTGCGGAGCAAGTCTGTTTCTTCTCTTGGTTTAAAGAGATCTGTTCCTATCCTGGTCTGGCACCCCCGCTCATTCCTTTATATTTCTCCCTTACATGTGCCAGTATCTTGTGATTTAGGAGTGAATTTTTGGCCCTACACAGGGATCAAGAAGCCCTTTAGAAATGAAATAATTTTAAATTATAGAATTATCCAGAAAAATGCATAGTAATTTGACTGAGAGCATCACAAAGTCCATATTTATATTAATTCTACATTTCATATTCTAGATTGACACACAAAAAATAAGTATTTGTAAGGACATGCATATTTAGTCCTGTGTTTTCAAGGTAAATTCTCTGATGGCCTGTTTTCAAGTTGAAAATTAAACAAAACTTTAGGTGCAAAAAGCAATCCACAGAGGTGAGGTCTTAACACAGGCTGCCCAGAGAAGCTGTGGATGCCCCATCCCTGGCAGTGCTCAAGGCCAGGCTGGATGGGACGTTGGGCAGCCTGGGCTGGCAGGAGATGTCCCTGCCCTTGGCATGGGGTTGGAACTGGATTGTCTTGAAGGTCCTTTCCAACCCAAGCTGTTCTAAGATTCTGTGAAACCAGAAATAGTCATGCTTACTCTTGTTTCTGTTGCACAAAAAGATCACACAATAAATGCATTGTAAGAGCCGATGGATTATAGCTCACCTAACCAGCACAGGTTAACTAGATAGCTGTGTTTTAATATAAAAAAAATGCCAATTGTTGTGTGTCCTGTTATTATAATAAAAGATCTTGGCAACAATTAATAGCTACCCAATCCACAGAATTGCTTTCATTATATTTGAAGCAGCTACTTTCTTTGAATGTAATGACTAAGAGAAAAGAAACAGATGTTTCTGTTGCTAAGGAGATTGAATAAAAAAAATGAGATAAAGCAAATATTTAAAATATTTTTAAAAGGAAAATTTGTTCCGCTTGGATTTAACTACTTGCTTTATAACCAGCAGCACAGTCAGCTATCATATAACAAAACATCAGTGTGCTTTTGCATTGTGATTGTTCTAGTGCAATATATTCTGCATATTTATTCTGGGATAACATAGCATAACAAATGAAGATGCCTGCACACATACACCACCACATCCACGTCTTGAGTAGCTGCAGATGCTCATTGTCAAAAGCGGATATCTGCATAATAAGCTAGATTTCTGCTAAAGTGAGGGAAACTTCAACTGTCCGTGAAATGTGCCACATTACAGTTATAATATAGCCAACAATAAAAAATAAGAAGATACAATCTTGTAAAACAACAAAAAAATAATCTAATAGTATGCAAATTGTTTTAATACATATATATTCACATTATTATCATTAACATTGTCTTATACAAGCACGGAACTGATTGCCAGGGGCTATAAAAAGCTAGGTCAGTAAAACTTGTATGAAGTAAAGCTGCTTCTACTAGCACATTTAGTTAAGCATGTGCAGCACTTCTCTTTTAAGGACAAGGTAGAACAATGAGGAAGTAGGAAGTGACCAAGTTTGTAAGCTTAAGTCAAAGAAGCCTCTACTAATCATAAAAAAGAGAGAGAGAGATAATAGATGGCTACATTTTAAGCAATCAAGAACCTTCCATGTCTGAAACCTTGAACTAAATTTTCCATTTTAAAAGTTCATGTCACACATTTAAAAACCACAACTGTAGAACTACCTATTTACTTGTGTACAGAACACAAGTTTAACACCATTATAATCGCAAAAGGGTTCTCACCGGGATTAATTCACTACATCTGTGGCAGTCAGCAATAAACCCATACTGAGATTTTGTACTCTACCTCCAAAATGAACTGAGCAAGTAAAACAAGACAGGCCTCAAGAAGACAAAATTATATCCATCTGCCAGTAAAACAGATGCTCCTAAAGGAACTAACTAAATAAAATATAAATACAGCTATACTGAGTTCATTCTAAAATCTGTTGAAAACCAGTTTGAAGATTAGGTATATTTTATTGTGCTTTTTTTGTTGTTGTTTCTGAGCATGTAAGACAATGGAAGTCATAGCACTCCTTCCACTTCAAGTCACTGTAAATGTACTAACATAATGAGAAAGGTTTATGTAAGCGACAGACTTGTATAAGGCACATTGAAACAATAAATAATTGCTTGAGGACAACCAGCAAACTACAACCTTCCCTGCATTCAACTTCAAATTTAAAAGAAGTACAGAACACAAATTACTTGTGTTATGAATCACCTTGCCTCATACACCTATTGGAATCGCAGCAGTGCTACAGTGCAGCATAATCTTGTCACTCTCCAATGCCCTACTGACATGTTTTTCTTGTGCATTATTAGCACCCTTGGAGGGCTCCCTATTACTCAAAACTGATTTATTCTTGAAAGGTATCTCACTCACACTAATATCTCCTTTCCTGCAGTCAATAGTGGCCATCTCCTGGATGACATCTGAGCCTGTTTTCAGGCTTATTGTAACTGATTCATTTCTCAGCTTCAGTGGCAAATATATACAGCTGTCAGATGGAGTACTGATGGTGGTAGCTCTTCCTGATACCAAAATGTTCGTAAGCATTGAACATTTTGATTTCTCACTGTGATGGCAGTTTAGCTCTACATACTTTCTTTCTAAAAAAAATCTGGTTTTTGGAGATCGTTTCCAAGCCAATATAACTTGCCTACAAAACCTGAACTTGTAATTCGGTGCCAGAAAGATTCAGAACTGGAGTGAACTTTATAAAAGGCATTCAACGCCTAATGAACTGTTTTATACCTGCTACATCTATAAACACAAACAGCTCAATGAAAAACAAAGGAAAATTGTGGACAGAAAATTTCCAGTTAAAAGGTTTTGCTTCTCCTATTATTTATTTATTTTCATTAAATACACAAAAATAAGCTGCTCATGAGGGCGAAGGCCTGGACTGGAGTGAATGCAACTGAAATGCAGTTTTATCCACTCATTCCTCACATTTGCTCTATTCCACCAAAAACATTTATCAGACACCTATACAGTCATACCACCTCAAACTCTAGTCAAAAAGTAATTACAGAGGTTTCCTTCCAAGAAAACATGCTGACTGCAAACCTCTTCCTTTACATATGCTAGCTCTGAAGTAGCTTAGATCAGGATTCAGCATCACGCATGAAGGGTTACATCACCCTCAAGCATGCAGAATTTCTGAAATTGCACTGAGTTTCCAGTGAGACTTAGAATCAGTTCCACAAAAATCTACAACTCCTGTACTGACAATTCAGCACTGTCAAGGAACAGACAAAATCATACATACAGGAAAGGAGTTAGTCTAGGAACACTACATCTAGAATTTGATACTTCTCTTCCTGGCAGATGCTTGTACCAGGTTACACAGAAGAATTTATTAAGCATCATCTGTAATGAGCTGTAACATTTCTTTGAGCTCTCCAATGACAGCCACACAGTCATTTCTGAGTTTGTAGTCAAGATCTGTCCATGTTGGCTTCACTTTAAGAAATAGTCAGATAGTTACTCTAATATTTTTCTCAAGCTTGCATTTTAGGTCAGCCTGACTAGCTACAGTATTTTTCCACCACCTTTTCACCCACAGTCCCATATTCCCATTGAAGCAAAGATGCATTTTTTCTTACCTTACGACATATATGAAAACCTGCCTTTAGTTTTATAAATCAAAGGTCAAAGCTTATATTTTTTTGCAAAGGAAAAAAAAAAAAAAATCTTAAAGCTCAAATCCACATAAGTATATAAAAAAAACTACAAATTATAAACCTTCATGGAACAGAGTGCAAATATTTCTATTAAAATCTGTACTTATCTCCAAAGTTAATCCATGTAAAATACTGAATACTATCAGCATCTTTTTATCAACATTCAACTTTGCATGTTACATAGTAGTCTATCAAAAATCCAGAGTTTCAAACATCATTATCTTATTCTTATTTAACATTTAGTGATAATTTGTATTTTTATAGTTTTCCAATCACAGCCTTCTCAGCCCACATACTCCTAACTACAGTCCACTAAAATGTTTTAAGATACAGCAATCCCTGTCTTTATCTTGTTTAAAAACCATTCTAGGCCTACTGTTTTGCATGACTTATTCCCATTTCTCATTTATTTGATGGAAGCCTGAATCTATTCAAAATAAGATTCCATTTCTCATCTTTTCATGCAGGACTTGAGAAACTATATTGTTTCATTTATTTCTTCAACCAAATATTGTGTCTTCAGAAATGCTTCTAACTAAAGTTCTCTCCTAACAAGTATTTTTGCAATGTTAAGGTCAATGTGTGCCCAGTGTGTGTCCTAATACATTTAAAGTTATTTCTAACACTAAATAGGTTAAACCCCACTAACATCCCACTAAAACTTCATACCAAAGAAAGAAATCTAAGAAAAAAGTACCTTTTTTATTATTTGGAAAATGTTTTTCTAGATGAGGTAATTGGTGATCTGCAAATGACTTATAAAACCTTGGGTAAAATCTTAATTCTCCTTCTGTAATCATTATTCATATTACAATGATCCATTTTAATTGAATATATACCCTTGTTCTTCCACCATGCTGAACTACTGCTGGTATTTAAAGGAAATGTCCATTTTATTTTATTAATCTAAATAAAAATTAAACAAAAAAATCCCATACATTGCTTCTTATTAGAAATACAGATCTTAAGCTGAGGGGGAGCAGAAATGGAAGAATAATGCTGAAGCAATACTGATTCACTGGTTAGTTTATAATTTAGAGTAATTTGCTCTAAATAATTTTTATGCCTACACAGGATGGAATTTTCTCTTCACTGCCAGAAGAGTTGCACAGAAAAAAAAGATCAATAACAGAAGTTACATTGGTTTTGTGGTTCCATTTCTGAGTGCAAATATTTTATTTATCAAGTTGTGATTGTGAGCTTGCTGCTTAGGAAATAAAAGACAGAGCTACTCAAAAACCCAAGTATAAAAAAAAAAAAAATCAATTGAAAGGAAATAATTTTCATAGGAAGGATAAGAGCATACTTAAAAATAAAACTGTTTACAAGACTACATATTTAAGGAATAAAAGCTTTTTTCCCCAAACCTATTAACTAGTATTTCAGCAAAATGATACATCTTTAAAAGATCCAAAGAACTGCATTTATACAATCTTGTAAAATACCTAACTGAACATTAAGTGTAACTGAACATTAAGTGTAAATTTGGAGCACAAACATCTTCAAAACTAGATTTGTATTACCAGGAATACCAAAAATGATCACATGCAAAGCTCTTGTTAGCTCTGTTTAAATTCTCACTATGTAAATTCTGGCAAATAAATTTGATACTAGTGGAGCTTGGGGTTGGGGAAGGTGTTTTGTTGTTTTCTTTTTTTTTTTTTTTTTTTTGTGTGGGGGGGGGGGGGGGGCGCGGGGGGGAGGTCATGACATATATTTCTCACCCCTCCCCTAGGAGCCTGAAAATTTAACCATTATGCAAAGAACTAATCCAAGCATACTAGAGATAAGTAACATCTCTCTCAGAAAGTACCTCCCAGTGGGCGGCCAAACCTGCTCCAAGATAGGAAGGTGCCTGCCTCTGGCAGAAGTGGCCCAGACCTCAGCAGAAGCCATGCAGGCGTGACTGCGACCCACAGGCTCCAAGTAGAGCACTGATGTCACTGAGGGATGCTGTCATTCAGACAATCCACAGATATTTTGCTTTGTTCACATACTTTTGTTCCTTTTAAAAGTCATTGGAAACTAACAAATCAAACATGGTAAAGAGAGACATGTAAGCCTGATAGTAAAAAGAGAGCTATTTTAGCAATTTTTTCAAATACTTTTTGTTACTCATACCACCGTAAGTTTACAGAATGTTTTTAAACCACACAGAATATGCTCTTAGCAGCAGCCCTAAAAGTGCAAAAACTCTTGCACCCTCCAAGCCCAGGAATGAGAAAAGCACTGAAGCTGGCAGTGACTGAGAGGCTGTTTGCTTCCCACTCCCACAGAAGAAGGGAATTTATAGTCAAGAGGCATAAAGCTAACAAACAGAATCCCCCTGTGAGAAGAAATCCAGTAGGGTTTGTTCAAGTAGTTGCACTTTTTTCTTTAATATAGCTACTTTCTAAAGGCTTTGATCCACCATGATGGGATGATAGCAGCCTTTGTTCAGTAATAACAAAAATAAAAAAACAACCCACAAACCTAACAAACATGCTGAAACATTGATGTCCCAGCAATGGGACACATTGCAAGTCAACTGCAAAGCCTACAACAGGCTGAAAAACAGAGACATTACCAGCACCCAGAGTAGAACCCAGCAAAATTCACAACCCCAAAACCACAGCTAAGAGAAGGAAAATGTATCATGGCATATAAAGGGAGAATATTTTCCTAAACCCCAAGGGCCCAGAAATAAAGCCTCAAACCCACTGAAGTGATACCCTGTGCAATCCACCTGTGGTACTTAGATTTTTTCCCCCCATCCTGGGGGCCCATGAGTCATGTTCTCTAAGCTGGAAGAATTTAAATCCTCTTAAGCAACTATTTCACAAGGAAAATACTCTGCTCCTTACAAACATCACAACATTAAGCTCACTTGCCCTATCATTTGTCTCAACTCAAGTCAAACCCATAGCAAAAACCACTACCATGTCATTGAGAGCACTGGGAAGGATTTTTTTTTCCTCACTACCCGAAAATCCACTCCAAAGCAAAGCACAAAGCAGCATGTAGGATCTAGCCACCATTTGGAAAGGTTTAAATGGACACATTCACATATTTGATTACTACAGGGAATTATAAATGTGATTTCACATTCAGCTTTACTCATGACCTGCTTCATGACCTTGGGAGATTACTTGGTGTTATTTAGGTTCCCTCACAAAAAATAAATAAATAAATAAATAAATAAAAATAAAAGAGGCAACAAACCAACCAGCCTTACCTAAACAAAATGACAGCAGGGGGATTTTGAGATTGAGTTATTGGGTGTTTTGAAATTTTCACAGATGACCTACTTCTGAGGACCTATTTCTGCAACCTTTTCCAGAAAAATTGCAGTTGAGATACAGAGCTTCTGGACCAATATCCTTTATCACTTAGTGTTTGTTCTCTAGGAATTTGTTATGAGAAGTATTTGTCAATTTGTTCTCTGATTATCTGAAGATGGGCTAAGAAGATCTCTTAAAACAAACATATCAGATTTTACAATGAGTATATAGATACATTTGTAACAGTAAAAACAACTTTTGACAATTACCTATTTAATTTTTCTAATTATACAGCACTGACAGAAAATTGTCATGAAACTCAGACTTGCTGAAACAGAGAAAAAATAGAAAAATAAAAACCAAAACCCAACCAGATTTTTTTTTTTAAATTTGTATTCATACACTGAAGCTTTTCAGTTTTTCTCATTTTAATTTTCTTTTGCAATATTATTTCTTTAGAATTCAGAGACAGACTCTTAGAATAATTTACTTTGTAAGTAGGGAGCATGAATCTTAGTAGTGTAAAAACTGAAGAAATACAGACCTGGAGTCAAAAAATAATCTTTTAGCAGAAAATATATGACAACCACCTCATCTATAGCAAACAACATACAAGAATGTGCTGACTATTTCAGTGTAAGTGAAAGAATTTGCCTGGAATTTGGTGCCTGCCATATCTAAAAAAAATCTGTTTTTTCCATGCTTTGAAAGAGATGTGATAGAATGAAAAAACATTATATTAAATGAACTCCTACTAAAAAGTTTATTTTATAAGAGGCACAGCTTAAAAGCAGTTTCTTAAGCAACATTGCCACTGAATTAAATGGCTTGAATAAGAATTGTCAGGCATATTCCAAAAAACAAACAAACAAACAAACAAACAACCTAGGTAAAATTAAAATCACAAGAGAATAAAGACCTAAAAAAAAAAAAAAAAAAAAAAAGCAGCTTTAATTTTTTGTGGGAATCAATCAACTGAAGGTTATATTTCTTTTCCTCTTGAGACTATAATCAGCAAGATAGCCTTCTGTCTCTGCAGGACACATTGGGATAGTTTGTTACTGTATGTAATTATATGAATTCCCAAAGCATATGTACAACATAATTAAATTATAGGGTGTCTTCTGAGCATTGTGTCCAACAGTTACAGACACCACAAAATAACAGATAATTTGAAAGGTCCTTCTTTCTTGATCTTTTCCTTATACAACACATACTATAGGATATACAGATTTACAACTTGATGATATCAGTCATTTACCAAGACAAAATAGTTTTTGTTGTGTTAGGAATCTGAATAAAATACACACTCAAATGAAGAAAAAACCGTCTGATGCCAGGAGCAATAAATTCCTAACATCCTCATTTGATCCTCAATTTGTCAGGACTGGCAACTCTCGCAAACGAAAATCTAGGTAGGTAGGAAAAAGGTGTATTTCTTCTTCTGAAGCATTCTTAAGTAATTCAGTTGGGCTGGGAAAGACTGAAGTAGATTCTGTAAAGGAAAAGTGCTGGGACAAATTGCTTTCCTCTACAAAAAACAAAACAAAACAAAACAACAAAAAAAAAAACACTTTCCTGCAGAGATCTAGAAAGGCATTTTTCAAGCATAGATGGAAGCACTTTGGTCAACAATATAAACACATCTCAGAGCAAAACAACATACAAAACTGAAGTTATGAGTACTCACTGAAAGGAGAGATCTCAGAGATGCTCTCTTCTGCGGTTGTTCTGCGTGGTGTCTCCAGCTGACCAGGTGAGAGACACTTCTTAATTCACTTGGCAATGACAAGCAAGAAGGATCTGTCAGAAGAGGGGAAAAAAAAAAAAAAAAAGTTGAATACTAGTAATAAGCAAAGACTTCAAAAATACTTTGGTACTTATGTCTCACAGTTTTTAAATACTAATAGGGCAACAAAATCTACCTACATCGGGATATCAAAACTCATATTTTAGAAATATCTTTTCCTTATGCCTCTCATTCTCCCTCCTCCCCCCGCTCCAATCTACACAGACACCCAAGCAATTGGTTTGCTTAGTCATTTAAATTTTACATTGCTAAAACAAACTGGTAAGAATTGATCATTTCCTCTCAACTCCCAAAAGACAAAAAGGCATGATAATCCTGTCAGTAGTCCTCAAATCTTTAAGATCAAGACATTTTTTTCTTCAGGTATCTTTACAGTGTAAAGTTTAATGTAAAGTACTCTTAAGATGACATGACTCCACACACCATTTGTTGCTTCCACTGTCAATTCATGCTTTTCTTTTTTGGTCTGCAATCCCTTATAACACCTGTTGGTACCCACATTTTGTTCAGAACTTTCATTATCCTCAAAAAGTATTTTTGGAAAAGAGAAATTACCTAACATGCCCGCAGCCTCAGCAATTGCTTAATTTTTCATGTGGTCAGTTGGAACCACAACTCCTTGTAAGATCACTTGGAAAAAATATTTCACCTTTTATTATGAAATCAAGCAATAAGTAATGGTGAAGAAGTGATTGGTCATTCTGCCTAATAAACTCAAACAGTTGATAAATACCCATTCAAAAACTGTAACAACACCACTGGCTGCAGGTGGGAACAGACACACAAACCATCAATGAAAGAGCCAAATATTTCATAAATACATACAAAAGCCTATAAAGACAAGCTAATCCTTCCAACTATTATGCATGCAATTTTCTTTTAACATTGAGAGTATTTAACACTGCCAGCTTTATCTATTGCTTTCACTGAATTTAAATTAATGGTACTTATTTTTGGTTAAAATAGAAGTTTGATGTACTAGCACTACTTAAATGCTGAGGTCTATCTCACTGGAAATGAATAGGCATAATTGTATTTCAGGCCAACAGCTTTCCATAAAGCATCAATTATTTAAATAAGACAAAGAATTCAATACACTTTGTACATTAGTATCATGTAAAATCTTTAAGGCCAGAATCACGGCATAAGATCCTCTAAGAATATGAATCAATGCGAAACAAACAATGCTTTTAATTTGCAAATGCAAAAGCTGAAATATAGATAACCTCACTAATTAGGGGTTGGAAGGCAGTCTTTACTATCATAATCTCCTTATTTTCACTATTATGCTTACTTTCTTTCGTGCAATCCCATTAATCTATGCCTCAATGCAAACTATACTGCTATTACATACCTACTGTTTTGGTAATTCTGTGCTATTTCGAGTATTTACTTATAATTTCCAATTCATTTATACCTTCCCTGTTTGGGTATCACCATTTCAGCGACTGTTGACTTTGGAACAGAAACATCTGTAAGAGCAGCATCAGGTTACACTGAGATAGAAACGCTAATAATCTACCAAAAATAAATAAATTGTGAGCATTAAAATCCATCATTAGTCAGATTTGAGCAAAAATTGTCAGAAGGATGAGTAGGATCATGTTTTAATCCTTAAGAAAGACAATGTTATGTGGACTGAATGCTCCTTACGACTAGGTGTCAACTCACAGAAAGACACACAGCCACTACCAGCTAGGCAGGAAGCATTTTGACTTGGAATGCCAAAAGGAATCAGTGCGGGCAGCACTGCCCAGTTGGCCCAAGAGGGAGCGGTGCTGCTGAGCCAGTGCCAGTGATAATCAGCCACCAGAACCTCATGGCTCCATGGCACCCAGTGGTAGCAACCTGGAGCCTGTGGGCACACTGGGCTTAGCTGCTGCTGTCACGTCTTCTCTTAAAGAGAACAGCAGCCGTGGGATAAAAAAAGGGTTAAAACTCTCTGAAATAAGACTAAATCAAGTGCAGATTTTTTTTCCAGAACATCCAACGTCTTGCAGGAGATTTAAAAGCATTTGACTTTTTCTTTTTCCTGCATTGACACTGTAAAAACCTTCAGTAGTGCCGCAACTGTTATTTTCAATTTCTCCTTTGGCTTGTTTAGCATGTGAGAGGTCAAAAGAAAGATGAAACAGTCTCGCTATAACTGAATAAGCAAACAACAAAAAAGCCATTCAAAATCTATGCAGTAAATTAATCAGGTAACAAAAATAAAAGCAAGTTCCTTGTTTGATTATATTGTTTTTTTTTGGTCAGCGACTTGTTGCCAAGACTAGGTAAGAACCCACTGACAAGTTCAAATGCATCTCTAAATTCTAACAAATACTTTTTTTTTACCTTGATGTTCCTTTCTGTAAGAGAAGAAGCAGGAAATATTTGTGTACAGCTACCAGCATGTGCAAATAAACAAGACCAAGCAAAAGAAGCAACAAAAATAGAAAGGATGGAGCTGTTACTTTCAAGCTTCTCTTAAAGTAATAGTAGTCTTAAAAAATAATTTCAACAGATACTGCACGTATACTAGCATTACAAAAAATATTTAAAATCAATTTAAGAACAGGTAATTTTGTCAACTACCATTCTTTGTAACTGTATTGTCCGTGCCCACGTGCAAGAATGTCTGTGAGGAGAGGCCAGGGCTGTCCTGAGCTGGGCACCATCAGCTCTGGAATGTTCCAGCTGGATTTGGAACATTCCAGCTGGTTCTGGTTGCTCCCAGCTGGTTCCAGAATGTTCTGGCCAGTTCTGAAAATGTTTCAGAATCTTCCAGAATGTCCCAGCCTGTGCCTAAATATTCCAGAATGTTCCAGCCAGTTCTGGCCTATTCCAAAATGTTCCAGAAAGTTCCATCTGGTTCTGGTCTATTCCAGAGCGATACAGCCATTTCCAGAAGGTTCTGCAAAGGCCCCACTGCAGGACTCTACTAGAGTGGAGTTTCCATATGAACGTAATCCTTCACTGTTTTAGTGAAAATCAAGAATATGCTAAGATTTACACATGCAGTTTGCTGCCTTTTTGTACTGGGAAACATACAAATATTTACCACACTTTGGCTACTTCCCTCTCTCATTTATGTTTCAGCTAATACCAACAGCGCTAGCTCCCACAGTAACAATCCACCACATATGAGTGCAAAGAAGGTTAATTAAAGACAGTTTTTAAATTACTCTTAGTGCCACTGGAGTAAGTGATATAAAAATCCATACATTTACTACGGGCTTCAAGATCTGATGATCCTTTTAAAATAACCTAGCAGTACTACTGAGATGGTATTTGGCATACTTCATACTGTTGCTTTTCTTGCCCTTGTTTATGATTAATTAATGAGTTGTGTTTCTTAGATGAAGTTTAGAGATTACACACTCAATAATGACAGAAAGGGAATAGCACAGCTGCAAGCATGTAAAATCCAGGTAATTGCAAAATCTACACTAACACACAAAATTTGTATTTGGTCCTGTCTGGTACACACTTAACGCTGCAGTATTGTATTTTTTAATTATTTATTTAAGTCACCGGATCACTTAGTGCAAGGCACTCACCCACTGAGCATCACTAAAGCATTTTTCTGCTCATTTTGGAAGTCCCTGGCCCCATGCCAGGCAGCTGCCTCCATGACTCATCGCTCCCCCTGCTCCCGTGCCTGCAGCCACTAACGACTCCATTTGCGCAGCACCTGAGAGGCAACCATTCCCATTTAATTGGCTGGGAACTTGGCACAGAAAGATTGAAGGCAAAGTGTCCGCTTACACCATGTGCCCAATTTTTGTAGTATTTAGCATTATACAGCATTTTGCATGCTATAGAACAGCTTTAGGTGCCTTCAGCCATAGCTGATAACAAAAAATATTTTTATAAATTAAGGTATGCATATCCGGCAAAAAAGGAACAAGTAAGCATTTAGTGACTACAGCATGGTTTGTTTAATGCAGTATCTACCACCACACAGAAGGCTCACCTCGCCCCGTAATGCTGCAGCCACGTGAACCCAGCAGCTGCTGGGACAGGCGGCTCTCACTTCTCCCCAGCCACCTGCTTGCAACATCTCCCCTTCAGGGGATGGGAGATGCTCCAGTTACTCACTGAACCCCACTGAACATTTGATCAAAAATCCCTGGTTTCTTTTGTTTCCTCTCCCTACAGTTTTAGTCTTTTATCAATTCTTTACTGTAGCTCAGTGCATTGCCATGAAAATACACACGCCGGCAGACAGGGCTAGGGGCAGGAATGAGTATATAGGAATGTCCTGGCCAGGCACTGATCCTTGGACTGCAGAGCAAGACAATGTCCAACCACTTACATGTAACATCATCCCCTTCCTGAATACTTCTTTCACTTCACCCCAGCAGCCAACAACAACAACAAAGTGATCTTACAAACAGGTTTGCAAATCTAATTAATTCTTAGAAAGCATCTGCTCAGAACTCTGAATAAAGCAAGTGTCCTGATGTAAAAGACTATCATCAGGCTTCATCCAAAGGCCGGGACAAACTCAAGATACGCATTTTAGTTTTGGCTATTCTTTGAGTCTCTTACTTTTCATCCACTTTTTTGTTCTTTTTGGCAACTTGAATAATAGCATTCTAATATAGTCTACATTTTAATAAAGACAGATGACTGCAGAGCCTACTAATACGTAAAAATGTTACACAACATTTAAAAAATGAAGTCTAGTACTTCAGTGTCAATTTACTTTGAATGCACAGTGCAATCTTCATACTGAGTATAAAGCATTATCATCCTTAAGAAATGTATATAAACTCATGCTTTATGAATTACCAAGCATTTGAGTAAATCGAGTAATAGCTAGAATGTGTATTACATTTGATAGTTAACAAAAAAGCTAGTTACTCAAAGCAATATTGATCAAAACCTAATGCTGTCGACAAATGATAATAAAGCTATGCTTTCTCTCACCCTAATATCAACACATATTTCAAAAACTACGGGCATAAGCTTTAGGCCAAACTTAAAAGAATAAATATGATTTCTTCTTCCTACTAGCCAACCAAACATATGAGAGTGGAAAATTAGTAAATGGAAATTAACTGCCTTTTTTTGCTAACGAATAATCATAATAATAAATAAGCTTTTAAGAGCCATGAAATTATAAACACAAGTGTTTCAATAAATTACAGCTGTAGAACAAAAAAAGAAATTTAAAAAATAAAAGAAATTATGGATTTATCAAGTACATAAGTTCTGTACCACTTGATAATTAACATTTTTACAAACTTCCATTTGAAAAAAAATCTCTTTTTTTTTTTTTTTTTTTTTTTTTCTATTGAATATTATGAATAGTCAAAGGCAGCACTTTAAATCTTAAAGAGAAACAGTGACCAAACTCAGAATGGGAATTCAGTGCTTGACAGTAACAGGAAAGATCATGGCAAAAATCTAGTAGTACTGCTCACAAGAGGCAGAGAACGGAAACCACAGCCGAATCACAGCAGAATACAAAACACAATGCACCAGAAAAGTAGCTTTGCTCACATCTTTGGAGACACAACAGCCTTCCTCCAAGAAAAAAAAAGAAAAGCAGTAAAAATGAAAAATATGATAGCCTTCATATGTCTACTGAAATACATATCCCAGAAGAGCACAGAGGAAGAATGCAGAAGCTGAAGTGAAGCAGTATGGCTGCCCAAAACATGAAGTAGACCATCATTCTACAAATAAATTAAAATACTACCATGGAGTAACACTAAAAGTTGGTGTTTAACAAGCAGCAGCTGTAGTACCATCACTGCAGGAAGAAGCCTCTTCTAGCATACGAATCAGGAGAACCGACACTAATAAAGGAAAATTATGCTCAGTGGAAAAAAAGTTCACTACCACTGCTGGATGTATTATGCATGGTCTATATCTAGTTATATATCAGTGGTTTAGATAGATTACAGCCCCCTGGAAAAATCTCTGATTTACCATCCTGTTCCCAAGTATCAGAAGTTCCTAAAACTAAGAGGGGAAGAACTTCAAAGAAAAACACCCAAAAACCCTAGAGAAGAAATTACCAAATGAAATACTTTTACTGTGAATTGAAGTATTCAAAACCCTCCCTCAGCCCTCCCTAAACAAAACATTTACTAAAATTTTCTCTTTCTTACAGTAATGTGCTAGCATAAAAAGCCACCAGAGAGAACTGCATTAGTATCAAGTACTGAGAGGTGCCTACCACAGCCTGTGACTCAGTAAAGCTTCTATCTGTATGAAAACTGAGAAAACCACAACTGATATTTAGTTTTGCTGTTGTTGTTGTTTTTCTTTTTTAAGTAGCTCAACTCAGCAAAACATTAATTAGTGTCAGAGGAAATCACACCATTGTAGCGTTCAACCTACAAGATACATCTGAGAAATTAGTAAAAGGTCCATACATGCACACACAGACGCCACAACCAGCAGCCTTACTCGCCCAAGTCCAGGGGGGTCAGTGAAATGATGTAAACAAACAGCCAAGCAGATAATAACCAGAGCAAATGAATCAGGAGCTTCACTTGTAAGCATGAAAATAAATATGACTATTTACCATTACTTTACACTGAGAGTTTCTAATTACAAAGGGTAAAAAAAAAAAAGAAGTGCAGAAAATAATAAAACTTCCAGTAAAAATGTCAGAATATTATTAACTTTCAAAACAATTGCAAAGCTTGAGAGGTGTACTTCATGGTAACTGGATTCAAGCACCAACTGAGTTACTTAGGGAAAGTTGCGAACGTCAGGGGAGGAGAAGAGGAAACGGAAGAGGTGGGTAATGCTGTCAGTCCAGAGCTCACCTAAGGATGAAAGAACGGGGGCTAGCAGAAAGTGAAGGGCACAGCAGCAGGGGAGGCACAAGACATCTCTATCAGCTGGACAGTGCTGCTCGGAGCAGCAGCTGGCACACAGTTAAGGCTGGACAACCCCTCAAATGGACCTAGAGCCTTGAGCTGTTAACACACTGTGTAAAGAAAAGTCCTGGTCCTCCCTTTTTTTGCACTGCACTAGTCACGGAGGCACCCCAAGAAGCCTCAAACATTTAGAAGCATTCTTTCATTGGGCTGAAGGCAACTCTGAAACCATTCACAGCATCATCACCAGACACCACCAGAAGTGCAAAGAAGTGAAATTTGATCTGGACGTGAGCAAAAATTAAAAGAAAAAAAAAAAGAAATGGCAATTCCAAGCACTACCGTTGGATGAGTTATTATTTACACACACATGCCTAGATATAGGTATGTTGTCTCTTAAAAAAAAAAAAAAGATGAATAAAGTAGTACAAGGACAGTCTCTCCCTTGCCAAGATAAACATGCATATATATATATATTTTTTTTATTTTTTTTTCAGAGGGATACACACACACACCCCTCTATCTACCAGGAGCAGTTGAACTGAGCTGCTGAAGGTATGTGCATCTGGAACCCTTAGAAAGAGCTGCTCTGTAGGTTACCTCATCTTGCACAAGTATGCCTTCCTATGAACTGCCTAAGCCACAGCAAGAATACCGCAGTCCACAGCACTTTCCATTAAACAGTCCCAGTGGGGTTTGACCAGATGAGAAGAGAATATGCAGTACAGCAGTGACAGCGCAAGTTTTCCCTTCCTTGCTGGGGCGGCGAGGAGGAACGTTTCCCCTCCCAAAGGCACAGGGCAGCACCTCCTCATCCCACCCATGAACACTGAAAATAGCAATGCGTCCTGTGTAATGCACTCATTGGGTCTCCCTCACTCTCCCCTCACAAAATCATACCCCTCAGAAAAAAAAAGACCATAGAGACAGCTGAGGGCACATAATCCCAACCTTCCTGTCTCTTTCAGTACAAGAAGCAGGAGACTCTGAGTAGCACTAGCAGGAGTCTGGTTCAAAGCAAGCTTCCTTTGCCTTCTTAGAAAAGGCGTTTTTTTGTTGTTGTTTTGTTTCTTTTTTTCCACATTTACAGAGTAAACGTGCATTTGCAGGAGGATGCTGGGGAGGCCACAAGTTTACCCATATTTAAGCAAAGACAGGAAAGACTCACAGAAGAGAATCCCAGTGAGGTTTCCTAAGTGGCTGAGACCACTTCCAGCTCATGGAGTCCTGAGACCAAACAGGCTGAAAGTCTGGGAAAGAATAAGCTGAGTTTCAACTATGATTGCCTCTTTTACTGTCCCCAGGTGTCCACTTATGGCCATCCAGCTGAACCAGTACAGCCTGTATTCTATTTCTTCCTCTCTTTACCTCTAGACAGACAAGAAAGATTTACTTGTCTTGATACCTACTAGCTTACCTTCATAATGCCTTTTGCGCTGGCAAATGAAGACAAGAGGATGTATTTTCACCCTTCCCAGACTGTTAGCCCAATTCTAGAATATTAAGTAGGTGCATCAAACTCTCCCTACTATGTTATTTATTTAGACTCAAAACATAGCATGACCTAGAGACACAGAATATCACAAAAAAGGACATCAGGACATTCAGCAAGCAGCAGATTCCCCCGCCCTCTCTCCCCCCCTCAAAACAACAACAACAAAAACTACACAGGTCGCAGACACTTTTTATCACGATTTTAGTAGGCAATTTCTTCAGTTATAGACTGCAGACAATGTCTTGTATAAGGTGTCACAAACACCACACATTTTCAAGAACAGCTTCACCAGTAAATACATTCCCTACCACACACAACATTAACCACCCATTATCAGCAGCCGCTGCTCAAGAGCAGGGTAGAACCACAATGGCTACACTGCTGCTAATGAGCAGCAACTGCACTTCACACTCAACTATGTTGTTCTGAAGTGTGGAAAAGGAGAATGAAATTTTCTCTCCTCTATATTTATCCATATTTAAAATATCTAAATAGAGCCCAAATTTTCTTTTAAATATTTTTTTTCCCCAAATGTGAGCTGTATTCTAACAAAACTAAAGAAATTAGATAAACAATTTAATTTTTTAAAAATACCATCTTTAAGTAAAGCACTGCTCTAATAAAATGATGACATAAAACCACATGGTTGGTTAATCTGTGACACAAATAAAAGGCCAACTGAGTGGCAAGCCAGAACTGTCATTTGAAATTAGGGCATACAACAACACTAAAGTGATTTGAAATTCTGAGTTATATTAGGCCTCATTAAGCAGTTTAGAGAAATTCATAAATCTTTCTACCAGGTCATTTTTTTTCCTAATTACCTTTACAGAATGATATACACAAATACATTAAAATATGGTATTTATAAATCATTATATATATATATATATATATTTATTTATTCAAGTCCTATTGTATCTCACCTATGAAACTGGACAAGGCAAGAGCCTTCACAGAACCGTAAGAAAACTGAAACAAAAAGAAGAATCTGGCATATGTACTCAAATATTGATTCCAAAATGTTTTCAAATTAAGCTGTGCCAAATATTCAGAGAATTAGTGAGAGAGTTGCCAACGGCCTTTTAGGTAAGGGTTATTACTGTTATATGTTGTAAATATAAGTATGTATATATTTATTGACTGAAGTCAGCTTAACTTTCCAATTTGCAATTTACAGACAGATTTGATTATGATAGGTAGGTTCTGTTTCATTTTATAGTTTCTAGTCCTTGCCTCTTACAATACCTGTCAACTCCTCAGC
Organism: Nettapus auritus; assembly: GCA_011076525.1. Classification (NCBI taxonomy): domain Eukaryota; kingdom Metazoa; phylum Chordata; class Aves; order Anseriformes; family Anatidae; genus Nettapus; species Nettapus auritus. The sequence continues at coordinate 3,668,593 of CM021777.1, read as the reverse complement.
TTTGTGCTTAAACCAAGACCTTGATAAAATGTGGCAATAAAACATGCATGTCTGTAACATGCTGATGGCTTATAGTCCCTCATTAATGGAATAGCCCCTCATTAATGGAATATAGCCCCTCATTTGTTCATTAGTCCCTAATGAGCCACACATACATTCTTTTGCCAGCTTAGAATTCACTAACAGTGGTTTATTCCTTTACGTTAAATCTCTGCTCAGTATGTTTTTATGCTAACTATTAAGGCCTAAAAATAATCTCAGAATTTATTATTACTATTTACTGAGATCTGAGATTTTTTTAAAATTAGTTTTTTTTTTTTTTTTTTTTTTTTTTTTAAATACACCTTTGGGCAAGTAATGCATAGAGAAATCAGCTTTATATTCACCAAGAGATATGGTGCTGTGAAGCTAATGACATCCCGACAAGCATAGCATAATTCCTCTGCTCCTGGACATTTCTTATTGCCAGCACTCTGCACTGAGCAAATTCAACAATTTTAAAACTTGCAGACATTTCCATTAAATACATATTGATAAAAAGTACGGTGCATGTTTTCATTTTACAAAACAGAAATGACTCAATGGAACAGAAGAGCTTAAAGGCCTCAACCAAAAGCTAAGGCATTTGGATATTGAACAGAGGATAGCACCCTAAGTGAGCATAAATACACTTAGATAGGATTTCCAAGTATTAAAAGCTAAGACAGTGAATCTATATATAGCCACTGATAAAAGTAGAGCTTAAAAGGACACTGATTGGTCCTTGCTTTGCCAACTTAAAACAATAACAGGCAAGAAATTTGAACAGTTTCCCCTTTACAAAGAAAACAGTAACCTTAGATGTCTGTAAATACCTGGGCAGGTCAACCTTAAGCTAGAAAACCTTAGGAAAGCATAAATATTATCTGAATTTCAAGATACCGAATTTCAAGTGACCTTTCGAAAACTACTTGGTTAGGGGAGGAGGAATACCACGAACTGCAGCCAGGCATTCAATTATCCAAACGGAATAGTGCAGACGTCAAAAGACATGATATAAAAGCACAAAGCTTTATAAACTAAATGGCCAAACACATAATCCAATGAACGAAGATACCAGCAGGTCATTTAGCTATGGCTAACAAGTGGTCTGAATACCTCTGGGTTTTACATGTTCTACGTATTTTCTAGCTTACCAGAAAACTTGTAAAAACAAACAAAAAAAGAAACCAAGTTAGGGACAGACTGCCATCAAACTTTTATTCTCAAGTAGTGATGCTCAGCTCTCAAATTTTTTTTACTTTTTTTTTTTTTTTTTTTTGCTCTTATCAGAAATACAGATGTTCACATGTAGCCTGTTACTTAGAACTTGGTTTCTCAAGTAATAATCTTTATTCTCTGACATGTACTCATTAATGCTAAGGTAGTCAAATTACAATCAGGACACATTTGTGCTTCACATGCACAGATGAGGAAAGGTCCAGCCTGGAGAAGAAAGATCTCAGGGGGATCTCAACCACGTGCACAAAGACACAAGGGGAGGATGGGAGGATGTCATGTAAATGGAGCCAAGCTCTTGGGCACGAACTGAAACACACTAAGGTCTTGTTTAAAAAAAAAAAATACACACACACACAAACAGTGCAGGTGGTCAAACACTGGAACAGGCTGACCAGGGAGTTCGTTGTGTCTGCATCTGTGGGGACATTCAAAACCTGACTGAACATGGTCCTGAGCAACTGTTTTGGTGGACCTTGTTTGAGAGCAGATGGCTGGACTAAAAGTCCACAGAGACTCCAAAAGGACTGGATTCCAACTAGTAGGACTCCAGAAGTCCTTTCCCATCTCAATCATTCTACTGTTATTTACAACTGAGTATCATTTATATTCCCTAGTTATGACATTTTTTATTTTTCAAAGTTAAAGATTTTCAGAATTCATCTTTCTCTTTGGCATTTCATGCTGTCCTCAAATGCAAGATCTAGAAGTTTATTAATGGAAGTTACACATGTATAACACCTGTGAATTTTAAAAATAAGGGTCTAAGCACTCCTTCATTGATCTTTGTTTTCAATCCAGAAAATATCACTACAATGGTGGTACCATTGCACTTGATTTACGAAACGAGAGAGCAAGAAAGGAGAAACAAGAGCAACAGTTTAGCAAAAACAAACAAATTGCTCTGACAAAGACCCACTGCTGGAACAAGGAGGAAGGAATAAAGACACACTTTTATTATCTGTTGATCCATTTCTAACAATTTAACAGAGGGCAGTAATCTTGAAGATACTAAAACCCCCAGAGCTCTGAGAAAAATCAGTCTGATAGTAAAATAAGAGACTCAGCATCACCTCTGTTAAAAGAAACGTGAGGCTTCTAGCTATTAGCTGACAGCCAGCCTGTGTCATCCAGGTCTGGGCACATGCTGCTGGTGGTTATAAGGAGCAGGAAGAACCAAAGGTATTGCAGGGAGGTTTAAAGGATACACGAAAACAGGAGCTGAAGTTATTATAGGGGAAAAAGGACAAGGGAAAGATCACAGGGAATATTAGCAGAGAGAAGCAGGTAATCCTTCTGGTGGGAGGGATGCTGAGGGGATCAGGGATGAAGGACATAAATCTGTAGGCAGTGAAGCTTCATTAGCTCCACTAATCACAGAACAATTTGTTTACAGGAAAGTATTTTGGTTTGTTTGTTGTTTGCCTTACAAGGAAGAGCAGGTGTCTTAATATATTGTGTGTGGAGTAAAAGAAGAACAGCCAATGCTGAAAGCACTCCGTTCAGGCTCAATTTATAAATGGAAAAGTGATTCTGCATGCAACAGGAAGGATAAAAATGGTATCCTGCTGTTCACAGTGGGAGACAGAATTTAAATATCCTGTAATATAATATGGTACATCACCACATAGCAGGCTTGACTTTCCTAATTTACACCAGTAAGTTCTTACGCAAGAACCCATCTTTTCATTTCAAGGCAGTGACTTCTGATTTACACCAGGGCAAAAGGAAGAGTACACAGCCCTCCCTATCTTCATAAAATTGGCCATCTGCTCTTAAATGCATTAATGGCAGATATAATCACACGTTAGTATTGTATTACAAGATAATATCAGCACTGGACTGAAAGGGGAAACAGAACACTATTTGGTGTTAAGTCATTTACACCACCATTCACACACACAAAAAAAAAAAAAATGAAAAAAAAAAAAACGAATAGGTTACAGTGTTCTTCAATTTCAACTACTTTTTATTTAGAAGAATAAATCAAATCATAACGAAAAAGAAAATCAGAAAAAGAAATCAGAAGCACTCACTTTGGGGAAAAATGAGAGCTTTAATATAAGCAATTATGTTCACTTTTAGATGATGCAAAGTCACAACACGAAGGCACAAGTTCTTTCAGTAAAGTCACCTAAAACTACACTGAGAGCAGTTTTTCCTCGTATAATTCCCATATTTTTCCATAATTCCCATATTTTTCCATGATAGTGGTGTTTAGCCACAGGTACACAGTTCATAGAAGAGAATGCCAACAAAATACCAATGCAAATACCACTTGACAAAACAATTTTCATTAACTTTTTTTTTTCTTTTTAATTATTCAATTTTTAAACAAAGATTTAAGCCCCCCCCCCCCCCCCCCTTTTAAGGGGGGCTTAGCCTACAGCTTTCAGCGCCATTCCCATTTTCAAGCTCAAGTGCCATCTGCTGGCCCCACAGCTCACCCTTAAGGACATGATTCCAGATGGCTTTTCTCATACATTTTGTAATTTTATTTTATTTTTTTATTATTTTTTTTTTAAACACGAAAGTTCATTAGAAGAGGGCATACAGACTACTACAAAGACACACAATTTAACCACTGGGAATTGTTTTCCTTTTGCTAGATGTTGTGTCCTTTTCTGGAATGCATTAAAGTTTTCACTAAAAAAGGAGGCTGTCCAATAGCATTGCTAATGCACCTTTCATCTTTAATTTCTCATTTTAACAATATTTCTCACAAGATATTTTACACCACCCAGAACCCTGCCACGTGGAGCTCCTAATCTAACGATATGTAGACTTGTAGATGCACATTAGAGAAAAGAATGTGATAAAGAGGAGCAATTTACAGCAACAGGATCTGCATGAGGGGAAATTCTAAGGGAGACTGAACTTTGCACCAGGAGTTGAAAATTGTTGGCATTGCTCAGCTGCTCTAAACACACTGTGCAAAGGTGACAGGCAGATGAATGAGCACGAAAAAACGGAAATAGGTGGACTAATGCTGAAGAACACCAAGAGAGCAGGTAGCAACAAACACAGAGAAGATGAGTTTATAGAAACATACATAAAAACTGCAGAAGAGGTTCAGTAGTGAAATTCAAGCAGAGAGATCATACAAAATCAATTTGGTGAAGTAAAGTAAACCATTAAGCAGCTACATCCTTCCCCTTCTCTGTATTTCAAAATGTAGCCGCTAAAGGCTTTAGGCTGCTTCTGGCTCTTGCCACATTCAGAATGAAAAAAAAAAGGAGAAAAACAGAAATGTACAGAAAAAAGAATTAAGACAAATTTTAGAGAAGAAAGTATATTTTGGATTAGTGGAGAAAAAGATAAAGAATACCCGTGACCTCTGAATTTGAGTCAAAGATGCTACTGGGAAGGGAAATTAGACATCATTTGAAGGGAAAGAATTAAAGAAATCAAGAAAGACTTTCCATTTGGCTAAATTAGATTTCAGCCTTGAACTTAACCAGGACTATCAAGTCAGATTTCTCCACATCATGTCTATGATAAGGAGATGTTTAGGTCATCATTTATTTCTCCTTCTGAGTCTTCTCTGAATCCACAGATGCCTGTGGACTGCAGAACTGCTTCCCTTGATTCCCTTTGGCTTTGCAGCAATCCATTTCTGCAGCTCAGCAGCAGTAACAGAAGATCTGGCTGCCTTTGGGAAGGAGGACAGTTCCAGCCCAAGAACATTTGTTATTTGAAGCAGCAACCAATGCCTGAGAGATACCCACCTGGGTCTGCAAAAGAGCAGGTTACTTCAAAGCTGCTCCATCTTTTTCCACTCTTAGTCATCTAAACCCTTCATGAAGAAAACATGCAGAAGAAGAAATTTAATTCCCTTAAAGATTACAAGCCAAAAATGTGCCTTTTTTCAAGGTGGTATGCTTCTCTAGTACAGATGAACAACAGGACTGAGGTACTAAGAAGGATCAGTAATCACAGAATCATAAAATCATTCAGGTTGGAAAAGACCTCTAAGATCATCTGGTCCAACCTTCAACCTAGCACTAAAGCCCACCTCTAAACCATGCTACTAAGTTCTACATCTACTTGTTTCTTGAAGACCTGCAGGGATGGTGACTGAACCACTTCTCTGGGCAGCCTATTCCAATGCCACACAACTCTTTCAGTAAAGAAACTTCACCTCATGTCCAACCTAAACCTCCGCTTGTGCAGCTTGAGGCCACTGCCCCACATCTTATCACTTGGTGCTTGGGAGAAGAGCCTGATCCCCATGTTGCAAACTTGGTAATGCTAAAAACCACAATTAAAACTTGAAGTTGATCACAGGTTGCCCCTGTAAATATTTTTTCTTACCATTAGCATTAAACTTCTATAATAAAACAGGTATCATTCTTCAAAGGGCAGCTGGAGAAATGATGATTGCCAACTGAAGACTTCATGAAGGACACTAAATATTAAGATACATCCAGATCTTTACTTGAAATTTAATCAGATTTAGTAAGTTTAGCCAAAATACAGCCACTGGTATTCAGTCATGTGCCACCAGTCACAAGTCTTCATGAACAGAAGCCTGCTGTAACATCTCTGGTGTTACTGTATGATACATCCAGCATTTTTCTAATGTAGCCCTGAAATTAGCAAGGACAATTAAGTCAGCCATAAAATAGCCAGAAAAACAAGGTCAACTTTATATCTACAAAGCAAAAATGACCTTGAAATGATTTAAAGATGAACAGGTACCATTCGTTTTTCTGCTTCATTTAGACGTATAAAAATACTAATTTCTACTTTTCTAGCAATAGGTGGCACTCTCAAATGCCACTTTCCTAAGAACCTATTGTGTACCATATTGTTCTATATTCGAGTAGGATATATTCAAGGAAGTATAGGTGAAGTTATTTTCCTTTCTGCTACCAAACAGAACAGAAAATACATCTCACAGTTATTTTGTTTTCTGTTTTCAACTGTAGTAATGCTCAAGCACATTTTTACAACAGCTAGAAACTTGAGAGCAGTATGCTGTTACTGTTTGCGAGAATACACTACTTTAGATAAGTGGCAAGCAGATAAACATGCTACATGCTCCAGCAATCTGAACAACAACATTAATATAAATATCACAGTTTTAAAATAGGTATTGTCTCAGCACCTCCAGTTGCCATTTTAGTGACCTGTTAAAATACATAGTCATTTCTATTTTTCCCTGTTTTCCCAGATTTGTAGATAACATGCATGGTTAGCAAATAATGTCTTCTTGGCTTGCAAAGTAAGCACTTTGCTACTCTCCCCTTCAACCTGCAGACCACCTTTCTCTTTCTTCTCAATTCACCAGCTTTGTTATCTGCAACATTCCCTTTAAGTGCTGCTATCTTTTCTTCACCCACTAGTGGTATGCTGGCTCTGCAGTTCTAATTTCAGAAAGATGCTTAACAGCTGCGACAGTCAGAATCCTGAGCTCAGTACTTACAAGGAAGATCATACACATAATATTGTTTTTGAGATTTGCCACTTCTCCAGTGTAATTTTTGAAGTCCCAACTCCAATATAACACGCTTCTCACCTAAGCTGTTTACATAAGGGATATACTTTACAGGAAAAAAAAAGTATACCAGACTAAGTCCCCTCTGTATTTTAATTTCTTTTGTTTCAAAGTAAAATGCTCTGAAAGCCTGGAAACTTCAGTTTGTCTCAAAGCAAGGAAGGAATTAAACACCGAAGCTGTTTTCTTAAGTCTTTTGGTTATTATGGCAAAAGCATTAAATCTGTCTTAAAAATACTACATGCCATTAGGCAACCTTCTACTCTTCCTCCACAGATCAGGCACATCCCTGCAATTTCACAGCACTTGCTAATGCAAAGCATGCTCAGACTCCATTGACAGTGCACCGACATGACATGCTTCACTTTCCATTGTCCACTGTCCTTAGCCGTTCATTATCCTGACTGCTGTTCCTACAGGATAATGATACGCTTGGCCTCTGCCTGTGACTAACACATTTTGCTAGAGGGCTTTTTCTAATTGCAACACATAGCATATACTTTTGTTTTGGAGCAACAGACAAACATTTAGTAGAGAACTTGTTTGCTCCCCTTCTTGGTAGAGGATCAAAATTAAATATATTTTGAAGCAGGGGGCATGCAGCCCAAGTAAGATTGCACTTCCCCTGGTGTACCAAACAGGGATTCTCACTGCAGCCAAAGGACACCCCTCCAAACTGTGCTGTGCTGAAAGACACCAGATACCAAGAAATCCCGACTATAAACAGCTTAAATAAGAATGAAACATATGAAATTGCAAGAAAGTTTCCTCACCTTTTAAACAACTGCTTTATGACTTGGTGTCTGTGTCAGGATTTCAATTAGAAAATAACCAGACCAGATTCTTCTAAGTACAGAATGATTTAAAGCTGAGCGCAGCCAAAAGCCAGCAATCAGCTCACAACTACAGCAGATGTTTCCCCAGCTGAAGTCACTCAGTCTAATTCTTACCCGGTGACAAGAAACGGGACATCCAAGACTCAGGAACTTTCATATTTAGGTCCTCAGTGATAAGAAATTACTACTTAAAAAGCTATCAGGCATCAATCTGTCACACACTTAAACAAGATGATCACTTTTAATTAAAAAAAAAAAAAAATCCCCCAGAAGGGCAACAGATTTGTTTTGAAAGGTTCTATTAGAAAGAAAAAGTCTGAACTGCAGAAATACCTGGTTCTTTCAACTCCAGTTGAGCAGAGGAAAACAAACCATCAAGACATCTCCCTGTCTGGCCAACAAAGCAACAATGGTCAAGGGGCACAGAAGAACACAACAACAAGCCCATATAGTACCTAGATAGACTGGACAGAAAGTTATTTTTAATTAAGATAAAATTATTAAATTCTGATATTAATCACATTGATGTTTTGTTTCAATTAGTTCTGTTATATTATCCATGACATCAACAATAAATGCCACTAATGAATACATCTGCAGAACTCCGGTTTGTATTTTCATAGCACTGCCATGTATATATTTAACATGTGTCTTCATAGCACATTCTAACTCATTTATTTGCCTTGGCCCCAGATGTACCTCGAGAGTGCTTCATTTAGTGGAGGAAGTAAAATAACCTTGACACAGGAGGATGAAAACAGGAAGCCACTGACAACAGCACCCAGTCTGCAACTAGTTGAAGGACTCCAGTGACTGAGACTCCATCTGCGAGCAGGCAATGCTTATCTGCAGCAGGTGGATCCGACCAGTATTTGGGGGTTGAATTCAGCACAGGAAGCCAAAACAGACTGATTCTGACCCATGGAAAGAGACAGACTGGTCCTGAGCCACAGAAGAAACATATACCAAGCAGTGAAAGCTGTGGTAGTGCAGTGACAAACCCTTTGATTCCAGCTCCTCATCAACAAGTTCTTGAGCCTGGACATTTCAACTTCAGCAATCACCACATCCAACACAGCATAATGTGCCTAAGGCTTGCTTGACCAATATTTCTAGTTGCTGACTGCTTCTCATTGCCACCAGATTGCCCAACAGCTGTAAACGCATGGTTGTTTTAAGAAATTTCCTAACTGGAAAACTGAAATGGTGTCTCAGTCTCTTGGAATACTCCCAGCACAGTGATCCTCAGTCCCCTAACAATAACAGGCATGCCCTCTCCCACCCCACCGACTCATAATGCTGTACACATGTAGATGGTGCAGTGCCTCAAAACTGAGAAAGCAATGTCTCAAAGTGGTATAGTCTAATTTACTACCAAGAACATGGTAGGTTAAGATGGAAAATGCATATTTCTGTGCAAACAAAGAACTGTTACAGGAGATACAACAGGTGCAGTCTATAATAATTTTTAAATTGTGGTCTTCTTTTATATCCAGTATCAGCATGTAGAGCATTACATGTCCTGAATGATTACATTTATTCACATGTAGATCATCAAGGTTTAACTATTAAGGGCAATAAATGTTTCACTGATCAGTCTGCAAAGCCAACTAATCCAGATACCTGCTTCTCAAAAAACAGTAAACTAAAAGACATACATTATCTTCATTGAAGAATTAAAATGAAATTTTATTTATGAAAGGTAATGGGTTATTCCAATCTGTTTTTAAAAATAGTAGGAGTAGACTGCATAAACGATAGCCTTTTAGAGGACTTCTGAAAATAAGCTACTAGTAAATCTTCCCTGCATGTGGAACAATATTAAATTTAGCTCTGTCTCTAGCATAATTAAGTAGCCACAACAGCATAAAACCTTCATTAAATTACGGTATTTGGAGAGAAATGTAAATTTGTCTTCAGATACAAGGTTGATATTTCAACCCCTTCACTGCCAGAATATCATTATGGGGTGGGGAAGCCACAGAGCAAGTGTAACAGTTCCGGAGCACTCCTCTTCTCTGGATACTGCACAATCAGAAAAGGTATCAATTAAGCGCCTGTGTCTCTGCTGCCTTCCCCCAAGAAAAAAAAAAAAAAAAAAAAAAAAAAAAAGAACAAGTGAGGAATGCCTTTTAACTACTGCCTCACTAGAAAGACCAATTAACTGCATTACTTCTTATGACATTCACGTTATTTTTGTTCTATCACCACCAACCCTTCTTGATGGAAAGCAAAAACAAAACAAAAATGCCTTTTACAAAATAATAATAATAAAAAAAAATCAACACAAAAGCTCAATTATGAACCCACTCAAAGTCTCTAGTCCAGCTGCTGGCAGAGCGGATCCCAACTCTGGCTGGTTGTGGCTGGGACCTGCTGGACATTTCTAAACGCATGAGCATGACAACACGTAACCTAACACAAGACTTGAAGCATAGGATTTTTTTTCAATGAGCAAACAAGATTAATTCATTTTTTGAGAACAACCAGTCAAAACTGGCCTCAAGAAAAATCAAGCTGTTTTTTCTTCACCTAGAAATAAATGAATAAACATGACATTGGATCAGATTTACACTAAAACTGTCCTTATTTTAGATAACATTTAAACAAACCTTGCATTTCCACATATGCCACCTGACTAATGAGCAAAATACAATTTTTATTTTTTTTTTTTTGGAAGGCCAAGTACAAAAAGTAGGTATCAACAATGACATTTAAACATACATTTGGGAGAAGAGCAAGGAATATAGAGGAAGACTTATACAATGGCACTTAGTAATTTTTTTTTTCCTATTTCCAGAGCTTTACAAATTAAAAATATTTGAAATATGAGATACTAAATTGATTTTCCAATATTCTATAGTTTTTCAAAAAATATTAGAATTGAACAAAGTGCTTCTGGAATACACTTAATTCAGTATGTTTTTTCATACAACAAAATACTTTCATTAAATATTTGTGTGTCTATTTTATAGAAATCACATTCATAAAGGTAATAACTATATTAATGATATTTTTAATTAAAAAAATAGAAGTATCACAGAATTTGAAAAAAAAAAAAATGGCAATTTATCTTGACTTCTGTAATACAACATATACTTTCCTTCCCCAAAATATTCAAAATTGTAACTGGTCTTGAACTGTTGCTCAGATTCAATGGCCAGAAACTGACCTCATATATTTTTCCAATCTATTAAAAAAAAATCTTTTTTTTTCAAATTTTCTCCTACTGCATGCCTGTATGTGTACATGTACAGTCTGCAGATGTGCCATAATAAAACACTTCACTTAAGCAAGTGTAATATAAACAATATTAAAAATTTAAAGTTTCCATATGTTGTAGGAGCTTAGAAAGATAAGACTACCTATGAATCGACCTTGTCCTTTCAACTTACAACGTAAGTTAGAACACAATTAGGTAGCTTCCTGGTTTGTCTACATATATGGTGCTTGAAGCCTCAAAAGACAGTTTACAGCAATCAGCATTTTAGGTTATAAATCTTCATCTTCTAAATTCTATAAAGTGTGTACATTAAAAACAGGCTTGTTCTATTAAGTTGGAATAATAATTACTTTTCTGTATTTATCTGCCAATGTTATTATAGCCAAATAAGAAGAAAAGCAAACATTCAAGCACTCATTTACAGACATTCGCTTTATAATGGGAACAACAATAAAAGCTATTAGATGGTACACAGCTAAAGGCAAAAGCTTTTCCTTTAGGTCAAATATATCAGTACTAGCTTGTAATAACCAAAACAGAAAGATTATTCCTTTAAAACCCTTTAATTCTTGATATCCACAGTTCTAATCCTCAAGTCATTGTTGAAGGCCACTTTAATGTTATTATTTAAAATTTTGGTGTCTTTTTTTTTTTTTTTTCCTTCAATACCAACTAAACTGCTCATGCTTCACTTTATAATTTATGTCATTTTAGAAGCCCTTAATTTAATTAAAAACTTGTAAAATTAAGCAGGTTTGACTTCGTTTTCTATAAGCAAAGGAAGAGAAGCGCATTACTTGGATATTTTGTTTGAACAGCTCATTTCAAAATTTATTATAGGTTACTATCATACCGAGAATAATAAAGATATATTTTTAATTACTTTTCCTCACAGAACAGGCTAATACATATTCCATCAATATTATGATCCCCTTGGATGGAGAGAAACTAAATGCTAACCCAAACAGATTTAAAAGCTATAATTACTTGGTAAACAAGGGAATCATACTAAATAATTATACATTGAGTTCTTATTAAATTAAAGAAGTTTCTAGGACTCTCTGTGTTGTATTTTTCTCTTTTGCTTTCTGCCTGCTGCAGTGTCATTGAGCATATCATTATCCAAATGACATTGCTCTCCAAACGTGTTTTACACAAAGCAGGCAGACTTTGTACAGTGTACCGTACTGTCTTCTCTCTGGTGATGAAGTATAGATAAAGACACAATGCCAGCCCACGTACACCATATTAAACAGCAAAATGTTGCTCTGATGATGCAGTGCTGCCTCTTTCCACCTCCCCCCCTCCCCCCCCCCCAGAAAAAAAAAGGCAACATACCAGGAGGTCACCTCGGGTAGGTCATGCAGAAAGATTATTTCTAATCTGCTTTAAAAATACTATTAGGGCTTTTTTGCTATGCTGTCTGCAGAAAGGCTCTCTGGTTGGCTGAATGATAAACACTGCTATCTCTAATAAAATAAATAAATATGTCGTGCTCTTTTACACTCATCCATTACAAAACTTTTCATTTACAAGGACTGATGACCTCCTCTTGCTAATACTGAAATATTGAATTTTTCAGAAAAAAAATCTCCTGAATAGATCACACTAGAATACACCACTGCATACACGACAAAACTAAGTTTCTCAGAACAGTCTTTCAAGGAAAGAAACAGCCTGAAAAGACAATCATTAAGACTACAGCACTTAACCTCTTTTTTTTCTGTGCATTGATCCCCAACCCACAACCCTTCAGTAATGAGCTCTGCTACACCCATAGGCATTACTGATAAAGGTCCTGAAGTCCCTGTTTCACAGTGAAATCACCTGGTAACGTCATACTTATTCAGAGGCAGCATTTATCACCTTGCCAGAACTAGAATTTACCAAGTTTCCAGAAAAGCAAAACATCCATTTGTTCTGAACACACAGCAACTTACCTGATTAATGGCTGTGCTTTTTGGACCCAACCCAAAACTTCCCGAGGTACTTAACAGCTTTTCCAACAAGTTCATTGGGCTCATACATAGGACACTAAGACAGCCCTGTTACCAGGGAATTTGGCCTGAGAAAACCAGGAGCACTGCAGGTCCAACCACGGGAAAGTACAGGGTCACCAGACTCATCCAAATCCCCCACTTAAAAGAAATGCCTGAAGATGCTTTTTAAGCTGCCACAAAATTATGGAATTGTAGAATGATGTTACAATTTGGTATTCTGTTGCAGATTTTCAACCTTTAATTAAACTAGAGAATACTAAACATGAATCACATTATATTAAAAAATTAAATTAAAAAAATTAGATCTTGTCATTAAACGCCTTTTGCATGCTTAGCACACAGCACATTTTGTACAAAGAATACAGCAATGAACATTGGCGTAATGCATTAAACAGCTCTAAAACACTTGGTCTATGTTAAACAAACCTGAATCCTGACTGGAAACTAGTTTGGTTATCTAGCCCAATGCCACCTTCAAAATCCATCTCTCACTCTCCTACAGCCTCAGAACCAAATCCTGGATTAGGCTCTGACTCACTCAGTCACAGCACAGGCAGCCAAGTATCTTCTCAAATTATTAACTATTTTGGATAATTATTCCTGCAGTTAAGAAAGCTGCATACTTGCAGCTCAAGCTGAAGCACATGTAATCACGGCTCTGCTTCTCACTGCCTTCTTTCACACACATCCTGAAGAGCATGGATCAACCTGCCAAAGGCCAAATCCAGCAGAAAACAGGCAACTCTCAACGAATAGGCATTTGGTCAAAATAAGGATGTGCATCTTTCCCCAGATACATTCCACCACACAGTAGGGATGTATAGCAACAACTGTTACCAATATTTTGTTTGTTTGTTTGTTTTGGTGTGTGTGGTTTTTGTTTGTTTGTTTTCCCTGAAACGAACTGGCTTCTCCCAGCTTAGTGATAGATGCAGCTGAAATTGCTTTATGTCTCAAAAAGTAAGAGCATGCCCTAAGAACGTGTAACTACCAAGTAGATACTGCTCTAAGGCAAAGTCAAATTAATAACCTACATTTATAAAGTAACCTGTGCAAGAAGTAAGTATTTTAAGCTTCTGTTTAATTCTGAATTCAAGTAGCAGGATCTCACAATTTGACCTGCTATCTGGCAATAGAAGTGACAAGCTGACCAACCTAGTGAAGCTCTGTCTACTTACAAATGCAAGCCTAAAGGGAGAAAGCTATTTCCAGAATACTCCATTCCAGAATACAGTAAGGGTCTCACAGTCAAAAGTACATGTATGTATTGTGTTGAGTACCATAGTGACACGTGCAGGATCTGGTACAATGAAACACCTTAATTAATAAGCTGAAGCAGGGGTTTGGACCAAATGACCTCCCAAGGTCCCTTCCCAAACTAAGTTACACTATGATTCTATGCACTACAATTTAGACTATTTAGAGTACTGAAACTTCAATACAACATAAAGATGTGAAAGCAGGTTGTTACCTGGTAGGATTCAAATTAAAATTTTGCTTGAGATATGGGCAAAATATTTCTGGAAAAAAAAAAAAAAAAAAATCAGTACAGTAAGAACAAGCGCAAGCATCTTCATTCATGCAAAAATACCCAACTGCACACAGACAGATGAGAAACAAGCAATTCTGCAGTAAAAATGCTGTTGGCTGTGTCAGATCACAAGCTGCATGTGAATCAATGATACCATGCTGTTCCTTGCTCTTTCATATATTATGTTTTAATTTATATAGGGCTATATAAACAAGAAAACAGAATGAAATAAGGCTTTAAACTCCACTCAGTTGCAATTTTGCACCTAGTTTGTGGCATTGCACTTCAAGAATGTGGGAAGCCAGACAAAGACCAGGATACAAGGTCCACAAGGATAATCAGAACAAGCATGGCTTACAGAAAACCAGATGGAGAAAAATCAAGATTATTTCACCTCAAGAGGACTTGAAATGGTAGTGGAAAGGAATGGGACAAGATAACCCATCTTCAACTGCATATACCAACACAAGTAAGACAGAAAGGATGAGTTCTATTCATATTCAGGTGGTTGTTAAATAGCAACAGTAAGAAATCCAACTGCACAAAAGTTGAGGTTGAGATTAGGAAATAGTTTTAAATGATAAAAACAGAAAACCACTTGGATAGATGGGATAGAGACTTCATAGATTATTCGAGGCCATTAAAAATAGGATAGCCAAATACTTGATATGAATGATGTTAAGGAGAACATATCCTGTCCTGAGGCAAAAAGTGAACCAGAGTCCCTTTTAAAATCATCTCCAGTCCTATTTTTATATGATTCTATCATTTCTGCTTGGCTGGAGGTTGCAATGTTAGATAACAGTGTGTCTCTGAACACTGCAAACGTTACATGCTTTTGCTGGCAACTCACTGCCCTTAAAACCCTTATCTCCAATAGTGGGTCTCGCACCATCACTGCCAGTCCAGTGCGCCCTGAATCCCAGCAGAGCAGCAGCAGCCCTCCTGCAGACAGGTGAACAGGCAGTGGTGGGCACAGAGAATGAGGAGACCCTGCACTGTTGGCATCGGTGGAATTGTCCAATGCCCTCGGTCAGCACGAGGCCTTTATGCCATCTCAAAGGCTTGAGGGGGGGCACAAGCGCAGCAGGGGATGAGATGGCAGGTCACAGTTACCCCTTGATTTCGAAGGGAATCACACAGAGACTGGGTCTTCTATAGTCTTCATAAAATTATTTCAAAACTGAGGATAAAAATTATGCTTTTTTCTTAATTCTTGCAATGATTTGCATTAAAATGGTGTTTTCCAGTTTTGACAAGATTCATCTGAGACCAAACCTGTTTAAGCATATCTGGCCAACAGCTCAGCCTGCTACAAATTATCAGCCGTCCTATGGTATTTCACAGAAATCCTATTTTTCTGCTAAGAAGTCTTTAGATTTAAAAAAAAAAAAAAAAAAAAAAAAAAAAAAGGAAGAAGAAAAAAGGTACTACATCAATAACATCTACATATTCTTTCACACTGATACTAATTCATTATTTGGCTTTAATCAGTGGAAAAACGTATGATTTATTAATTCTTTTCAAAATCATTATAACATGAATTCAATGGTACTAATTCCAAGATTCAAGTTAATTTCCCCACCCCCTTGATGTGGGAGCAGAGGAACACGAAGGCAGCTGTGTGCCAGCGTGGAGCTATGTTCCGCTCTGCATTCAACCACATATTTCTGCAACAGTAAATACAACAGCATTGGGTGTGAATCACTGTTTTGTTTGTTTCTGCTTTATTTCTGATTTTCAAGTGGTCATGAGTGAAATATTGTGCTAAGCCTTTCAAGCATTATGTAAACTCTGAAATAAGAGACAGTTCACTAGTTAAGACTGCAGCTCGGCACACGTGCTGCAGCTGTACAGCTCTTATGTGCAAGCTCATTTGCTTCTTTCATCAGAGGTCTCCACATGTAGAACGAAGTTTCTTCCTATTACTCACACTGCATGTTTTATTTTCATACGTTCAGGTGTACTTGTCTTTCTAACACTCTAAGTTTGGTGTAAATTTCAAAAATTTCTTGGTCTGCTCTCAGACTAGATTCCAAACAACTCCACAATGCTATGTTAAGCACAAGCACTCCAAGCACTATTTACTCAGTGCTGTTTACTGGAATAACATCAAAACCCTCTTCCCAATGACATCCTTCTCACTTTCCTTCTTCCAAGATGTTGTCTCTTTTTGTCCCAACTCACACAAAAGGGCCAAGAGCATTCCCCTGGCCTCTCCCACCCAATAAGCCATTCATCTACACCTTGATTCTGAACTTGGTGCTCCGGTGTGTCTCCACCTTAAAGAAAAACTCAAGTATTTTCACATGTCTAGGTTAATATTAGCAGGACTCACATGATATAACTACCAAGTGAGTCAGCAGAATCATCTGCCTGAGCCTGAATCCAGATAAAAGCTCCGTAGAGCCTTATTCTATGAGAGCAGAAAATACCTACTTGGCTTGGCTTTTCCATGGCTGTGTTACACAATCTCACACCATGCCACTCCAGTTTTCCTGGGGGGAATGTATTTTTTGCTATTCCTCTGAACATAATGCCAATCTCATTGTCTATTATCTTACTTTTATGGTTTCCAATATTTTTTTGTGCACCCAAGCATTCTGTAGAAAACAAAGCATGTATTGTTACTTACTGGAGATAACTTAAAGGCACCAATGACCTCTGCAATACTCCTCCTGTGGATTTCGGCAGCAGGACACCCATGCTCTCCTAGTAGTCATGCAATACACAGACACCGCTTTGTTTTGCACAGTGGTGCAACTCATCACATTTACAGGAGATTTGCTTATACTGAATGCTAAAATTAACACTCCAAAAAAATAGAGCACATCTCTCCCCACCCCGCTGCTCCCTCCCCCCACAAACTGCCACACACAAACACTCTCTGAAGAACTGAAATAAAACTCAACTTTTTTTTGGAAGGTGAATTGAAAGAACACTACAATTGAACTTTAAAAAGGAATTAAAATTTTGGCAGGGCTGGAAATCAAAAATCCAGGCTGCACTTCAAAATAAAACAACAAAGCAAATATGCAAAAAGGTGAATGCAACAGCCTTTAATTTTGCTTTATTCAATGACTACAAAAAAATTCAAGTCTGAGATGAGAGCATTCTATCTTTGTATCTAAAAATATAACCCCTACTTTAATAGAAAACTTTACATACTGCATATAATGGTAACACAACTACTAGAATTTTAAAAATAGGACAAGACATAAGGCACTTAAAGTCCCTGCAAAATTTCTAGAGAATGTTTCCTTAACCTTCATCCAACTCTGAATCATTCTTGAAATATTTCAGTGACCACAGGAGAAACCATAGCCCCCTGAGCAAGGGCCCTTAGGTTGGTAGCTTCTTCTTAGGGTGCATGAATGCCCCACAGTACTAGGGATTACTGAGCAACGTTAAGGATCATAAACCTGAAGGACACCGGCAAAAATAACCGTCAAAGAGGGGAAAGCACACAGATCCTCTGTCTGTGCCCTTCAGAAGGTGGTTCTACATTTACAAGACAGTGAGTGTAGCTGAGGTGAACCCAGCTGGGACGTGTTGGTCCTTCAAGGGGTACTGCTGGGTTCCAAGTGGTGAGAGTGCTCCATATGGGGACTGACAGCTCGGGGGTGCACAGAAAGTGCAAGATAAAGATGCAACACTGAACAGTAGGGACTGCAGAGCACTTCCACCACCAAAAAATGTTAGAAAAGAGTGGAAGGAGCCTTCATGTTTCCAGTGCTCCCACAACAGGAAAGGGCAGAATTTCAGTCCCCATGAACATGAGCCAGCTATTTATTTTTTTTGCTTTAACAAAACATGAACACTACAACACAGCACTGTCACCTACTTACAAGTTCACAGATGATTAATATAAGCCTGACAACACGTGTTCAGGTTTCAACACTAAATCTGCTCTTAAAGCCTTCTGAAGTAAATATGCCATATATTTTCCATGTCTTGAAAGAAGTTCCCTCCCTATGCCAAAAATAAACTTCATTTTTAGACCAAAACGTCTTATCATCACAAGTCATAAAAGCAGTTTAAAAATAAAATTAAAAATCTCATTTTGGGAAGCCTTTAATTTGTATACACATTTTGCCTCAAACTTAAAAGGAAAACAAGCAAAAAATATCCCTAGCATTCTAGACTAGCAAGATACTGTGCCAGTAAAAATTGACAATTCAATTTGTCTAAATTTAGCAAGTGGGAAGAAGCACATTTTAGTTAAACCTAAAAATACATCTTCAACCTTAATTAAAGGGACAAGCAGTTTCCTGCAAGAAGTACAACAGCCTTTTCAAACAAGTTTGTCCAACAGTTTTGTGCGTTGACTTCGTATTTTCTAGAAATGCAGTTCAAGCTCAAGGGGCGATCCTTGTGCATACTGCCTGACCTCCTGATCACCAACCTGCTGTTACATTGCATCTGAGTACTTCTGGTTGGAGCCCAATAATTCACGTTGAACTATGGCAGAACTCCTCGTCTTGACACAAAGATTCAGAGAGATGGATAATTCATTTATTCTTTTGGTCCTAAAGCACAGATCAATACATTGCTCACTATTTCTCTGTCTGCACAGGTGAAGATTGTTTGGGCCCTTACTCATATTGACAGAAAAGCAGTGCTGACTTCTCCATTTCCTGAGTCCCGAAGTTACTCAATTCTCCCAGTTGTTATTGGCTACACTTAATATTTCTTTAACTCTTAGTCAGAAAGTTTAGTATCTGACTTTATCAGAATACGTTATTTTAGAATACAGTCAGGATCAGTATAGATAATTCTGTATGGCTCCCTGTCCTCCTTACCTCCTTTGGTAATCCTTGCCATTTGCAAATTTTATCACAGTTCTATGTACTTCAGATCAATGACACAACCACTAAATGGTGTGTCAAGCACAGTGCTGAGCCCTATGGAGCTGCAATCTCTTATTACGACTTATTTTTTAGGTTTGTCAACTGGCCGGTTCTTTTAATTTGTGCTTCACTGATACAAGCTAGTGCTATTTTTCAAAGTGGAATGTCATGCAATGCTGAGGACTGTCTTCCTAAAAGAGATGTTACAGCTACATCACCACCTTTATCAATCAAACCTTTGAACTTCTTTAAATACTGAAATTAAGCTTGCTCAACAGGATTTATTTCCTGTAAAGCTACACATACTGAAAATTACATCCCTATTGTTTTTTTTTTGTTGTTGTTGTTTTTTTTTTCTGTGGAAATCAGTAATCTGAAAGATTCACAGCATCCTTCCCAGGACTGATGTCTGGATATTCAACCTGTAGTTTCTCCAAGTCTCTCCACTTCTGTCTCTTGAACTGAAACAGAAACGCTAAGAACATTTAATGCTGCAAGTGCTAATACATAAACACAGTTAAAGACACAACTTTTTTAGACAAGTCTTAGGATTTTAAGATGCAAAGAAATCTTTTTGCAGCCAGGATGGCCAACCATATCTTGGGATGCATCAAGCATGGCATTCCTAGTCAGTTGAGGGAAGTGATTGTCCCACTCTACTCTGCGCTGGTGCGGCCTCACCTTGAGTACCGTGTGCAGTTCTGGGCACCACAGTACAAAAAGGATATAAAACTGTTCGAGAGTGTCCAGAGGAGGGCGACAAAGATGGTGAAGGGACTAGAGGAAAAGACAAATGAGGAGTGGCTGAGGTCACTGGGCCTGCTCGGACTGGAGAAGAGGAGGCTGAGGGGGGACCTCATCGTGGTCTACAACTTCCTCGTGAGGGGGAGTGGAGAGGCGGGTGACCTATTCTCCGTAATCATCAGTGATAGGACCAGTGGGAACGGTGTTAAGCTGAGGCAGGGGAGGTTTAAGCTGGACATCAGGAAGAGGTTCTTCAGCAAGAGGGTGGTCACACACTGCAACAGGCTTCCCAGGAAGTAGTCACTGCACCAAGCCTGTCTGAATTTAAGAAGCGATTGGACTGTGCGCTTAGTCACATGGTCTAAACTTTTGGTTAGACCTGTGTGGTACAAGGAGTTGGACTTGATGATCCTTATGGGTCCCTTCCAACTCAGGATACTCTATGATTCTATGATGCTATGAAATATTTCAAATTGATGGCCTCTATAGACAAAAGGGGTTCTCCCTTCCTTTCTGAATGAACTTTATGAACTCCATAGAGAGGCAACTCTAAGACTTGAACACCTTCAGTTTGTTTTCAGAAGAGAGACTGATAAGTCATCAATAAATTCTGCAAGAATCTGAATGCTCCTTGCTTTTCTGAGCTTCAGATGCTGAACAGCATCCAGGTACTGCCCTTTCATGTCTTTTTCCATGCACTCATTTCTACTCACTGTATTTCAGTCTATACTGGCACTACAGTGCCAATGAAGAGAATCACCAAAGCAAACACATTCAATTAGGCTAAAGTCAAAAACTGATACAGAGAAGGAACACGTTAATTTAAAGAAAGGACATAGATGTTACCTTGTGGTGGTTTTACCGTGCTGGGCAGCTGAACACCACAACCGCTCTCTCACTCCCCCTCCTCAGATGAGGAGGGGAAGAAGTAAAGGAAATAACAACTCACAGGTTGAGATAAGGATAATTAAATTAAAGGAATATATATATATATTAAGGAAATATTATTAATTAACAATTCAACTAAAGGGAAAGGGGAAAGGGAGGGGGAAAGGGAACAGAAAAAACAAAACAAGTAAAGGCTATGTGGAAGTGCAGAGGAAATAAATTATTCTCTACTTCCCGCAAATGAGCGATGCCTGACCACGTCCTTGAAGCAGGGCCTCAACGCATGTAGCCGGTGTTCGCGAGGAGGACAGACGTTTTCGCAATGAAAGCCCACCCCTCCCCTCTTCCTCCTTCTTCCACCTTTTATTGTTGAGTGTGACATCATATGGTATGGAATACCAGCTGCCCTGGTGATGTTTCTTTCTCACTTTTTTTTGCCCACCCCCCAGGAGGGTTGGAGAAAGTCCTGATACTGTGCCAGCACTTCTCAGCAGCAGACACAACACTAGTGTGATAACACTGCTGTTCTAGCTACAAGTGCAGAGTGTGGCACTGTATGGGCTGCTGCAGGGAAAGTTAACATCCCAGCCAGACCCAGTACATACCTATGCATACTAACCACGCAAATGGTTAAGCATGTGCCAAAGCTACACCAACATGGCCCAAGTATGTTCCACCTACCTAACTATAGCTTAAGCTGAAGAAAACAAGGAAACCTTGACAAAATCAGGCAGATTCGTAGCCTTGAGCTAGCAGAAGCAAGGGAGATGAGGAATGAAAGCTAAAAAACAAGGAGAAAATCAGCTAAAGGACAATTCCAGATCCCCATGATTGTACCCTGTAATGCACAATTCAGTAGAGAAAAGTTTGGCCATTTAAAACAGCCAATCAAAAGTAGTCAGAGAGATTCACAAGTTTGCTTAATCCTGGTGATTCAAGCCAGAGGTGTGCTTGCTTTGCAAAAGACTGCCAAGTGCTTGACTCTGCAGAGTTTTATAGTTAATAAATTAAAAGACCTTTGTGTGGATTCCAACTTTGTGTGCTTAATGGTGAGGCGCACCGGGCACGATCCTACAGATAACATGCATAACATAACCACGTGAGCCCACTTAGCCCTGATGCCTGTGGCTACAAGACATGCTAAGTGTAAGAAAACACTGCCAGAAGTGATCCTGCAGTTAGTACTCATGTTTAAGAAAACAGCACAACAGAAAGAGCTCTCTTTGAAAACATTAATAAGTATGAATACTAAAACTACTGTGAAGCTATCAATATTTGATTAATTTGATTGATTCTAACAGTTACAAGCAACTTTTCATTACCCAGTGCTGCTGAATTCTTAAACAATGATCCCCAAACATGCTATCCCTCCTAATGCTGTGTTGCACCTTCCTCCCCTATAATCAATCCTAGACTAGTCTACAGCTCAACGTGAGTGAAGGCAGCAGACTGAGCTGTATGTAATTACCCATTTGATCCTATTAAGACAACGAATTCTAAAATTACAAGGCTGAGGACTGTTCACTGGTACACTGCCATACACATAGGTACTCAAGCAACTTCAGCCTGAAAAGCAACCTACAGTTAGTAGTTCAACTCCTCTAAAATAAACAGACACGAATTACCTAACATAATGCACTGCAGTAAGAAGACTATTAAGCACAATTTCACTGCTTTTAACAAGGTTAATGCAGAGAACAATACATAGTGAAACTCTAGGAACATAAAACATCCAAATATAACAATTATTTTTAATGCCATTAATGCACAGGTATTAATTTGACAATAACATAAAATACATGTCTGAATTAAACCTACTTTTGAGAAGATTCAAGAACTTGCTTTTTCAGTATTAACTATCTGAAATCTCTATACAATCATTTATAATGGAAAATGTAACACCATAACCCATGTTACAAAACTGAAGGTTAGAGGAGAGATATTCAGCACCACGTAAGTGTGCAATAAACTGTCAGAGCAGAATTTGGCACATTGTGTAAACACAGAAGTAGTATGATACTTAATCTAAAAACACACAAAAAAGTGATTGTTTATCTCAACTCACCAGGAAAAACACTTAATTCTGGAAAAAAAAAAAAACAAAAAAAAAAACAAAAAACAAAAAACAAAAAAAAACATTACCACAGCTTTCAGGTAAACACATCTATCAGTTGTTTCATGCCCATTTACCATACTTACTTCTTTGCTACCTGATTAATAGATGCCAGTAATCTTCTACTATTAACATAAATTGCAGAATTATTAATTAATCTACATTTACTTCTTTTTCTGCCAACTTCAGCATATTTGTGCAAGTACAAAATCACACTAAGAATAAAAGACGGGTATGTCCGTCATTTAAGAGCCAGAAAGTATTTCACCCCAGGTCTCACAAACTTGACCGAGCTCCATCCTGCTTCCCAGAAGACATCCAGCTCCCTCAGTAAAAGGGAAAGAAAGAGCTTGCAGTGAACTCTGAACTTCATGCTCTTGATCAAAGGACTTTGAATGAAGAGGACAAATAGGAGAGGGGACTGTACTCAGCTGCCAACAGCTGGAAATTTTGTAATAAGTAATACCTTGGCTTCTGGAGAAGCAGAGAAGGACCCAGATATGAGGTACTTGAGATCCTAACTGTTTATACTAAAGCCAGAGCTACACAGTTAAAAGTCAAGCATCTTCTCCAGCTAACCACCTGCCCTGAAGTGAAATGGCTTGTGCTGGGAAAACACCCTCCATTAGTTGCTGCCCATAATGCAAAAGTGACAAATAAGCAACCAGGAAAAAATCAGCTTGGCAACAGTGAACAATGAATGATATTCTTGATACCCACAGCTACCTGAACATCCAGCAACAGCTCAGAAACCAACCCCCTTGCTGGGCTGTCAGAGGCATGCCAAGTGGTGAATGCTGCTCGAGTAGGTCTGTAAGAAAAACATTTTCCTGGGTGGTGCTTTGGGAGGGGGTGATGAGAGCTGGGGTGTAGCAAGTCAGTGTCTGAATCATGGAGGGAGGATTATTCTTGAATCTAACCTTAATTGAATAAGTGTGGTTTGTTTTTTTTGTTTTTGAAAATAATGAAAAACTCTAAATTTATATTAGAGTTTTAACTGCCAGTGACATTTTGAATTTCATTTGGAGACCACATCATCCCTTTTAATTTTAACTAGAAAACACCATTTAAAATCAAGAAGTAAAAAATATTCATTACGACACAAATACTTTGCACTAACTGGAGAAGTAATAATGAAAATCCCATTCTTTGGTCTGAAAGCACTAGCTAAACTAATCTAGAAAGATATCTGAATGGAGGAAAAACAGTGCAAATATAATTCTCTCTTAAAAACTACCCCAGAGATACATTTTATTTCAGTGGTGAGAATTAAGCACCATGCGTATTTGGCATTATGATGTCAATAATCGATTAGTATTTTATTTCTGGGAGTGTTGTTAGAACTGAAACCAGGACACTTACAAATTACAACTTCAGTTTTACAAAAGGGCAGCAGCAACATGGAGCAAGGTGGGAACCCTCCCAAATGCTGCTTTCATGAGTAGTCCCAGAAAACAGTCACCACAGCTTACAGCAGATGGTAAAACACCAGCGTTGAGGCACAAAACCCACTGCTTGCAGTATATTAAGCTACCAGTTTAAAAAGTGCACACAAAGAAAGTTGTTATCATCAAGGTCTATCCTTAAACTTATGATATAACTAAGAAAAAATGAGTTATCTAAGAAAAACAGTAGTTAAGAAAAATGTTGAGAAACATCTACTATAAGCTATACTACTTTTGTACAATAGCCATCCACAAGGTTACACAGATAAACACGTGAAAAGTGACATTAAATGCTTTCTGCTAGTTCATACCAACTTGATTTCCAGTAGTTCGCATTTCCAGTGTGTTTATCCCTACTCATCTCACAAAGGAAACTGAACAGTGCCTGTGAATCTGCGATGCTACCGAACACAATATGGTATTATTTATGTTGATCGAAGAAAGCAAGCTGAAACAGAAAATGGGAACTTAAATTTTCAGGGCTTACTGCTCTGGGCTAAGGTAACTAGGTTTTTATATGAAGTTGTATACACTGTTAAAATGCAGTTTTAGCAAAGAAAGCGTTTGTTTGAAACCTACATTAAAAGCTGAATAAGGTGTAAAATAAAGTGGCAATAAAGTATTTCCTGTTTTTCACACACTGAAGCTAGGCCCTAGGAGATGAGGCTCGTAGAAAGAGGCCTCAAGTATTTGGGGGAGCTTTCACAGAAGTCAGAATGGAGAAGGAGAGAGAGGGGGAAACAAGGAACACAGACTGGATAAACCCTACAAATCCCAAACAGTTTTCTTTCCATCATATTCTCAGTGTAACAGCATGTATCTGCTGAGACTGTTAGATTGCAAGTCCCTTTGTCAAACCAGCTCACTGAAAAATATATTTAGCTAAGTGTGACCTGCGGTATGTTACCATGTAAAATATACAAACTGTGAGATAAAAACACACGGAATGAGTTATAGCTCCATTTGTTTAACTATCATTACTAAACCTATTTTTCTTCCTTAAACATAACTGCATGTGTATCCTGTATTTGTTACAGGGATCCCCCCCAGAAGTTCTAAGGGCTGGAGCCTGGGTGGCGCTCAACTGCCCTGCACCTAAGTCCCTGGGAGCCACACGAGGACTGAGGCACAAAGCCGAGGCCACCTTCCTGCCGTGAAAGCCTTGTCACACAACACGGCTGGGAATGTTACAGCCTTATATGAGGCAAGGGTAGAGCCACTAGGCAGTATTTGGCATTTGTAAAGCCCGGCTTACTCATGCCAGGGGCATTCTTGAAAGTCTTAGGAGGATGCGAGCACTGGCAATCCGTAGTGCCACGCCTCAGCTCTGCAACGCACAATGCCTGAGCTCTGGATATAATGGTTTTGTAAAACTGGAAAGCTTGTCCCACTACTTCTCTGTAATTAGCATCTATGTGGAAAATGTGTAAGAATTAACTTTGCCATGCTCGTCTCAAAATATTACTTGAAAAAAATAATTAGTAGTAATACTTTTATTAAAATGTCATCTTAATAACCTCTTGACTGAAAGGAAAAAAAGTGGAAAATACAGAAATCCAAAACTTGAGCTAACCCCATTTATAGGCTTGAAGCGTTTCTGCAGCATGGTCATTATTCATTTATTCATTCAACACTAGAATTTAGTACTCAAAAATTTTACTGAAATAAAAAGAGCAAAAAAATAAGTAAATCACATACAATTAACACCTGAACTTTATATTTATTTTAGTACAGGTGACTTGTCAACAAAATTTAAAGAAAAACTCAATGTGTGGAAATTAGGCTAACAAACAACTGTGCACAATTGAACCTTTACATTCATAAATAAGATGAATAACCAATTTATTTATGCCTTTTTTTTAGATATTGTAAACATTACATTTTATTTAAAAATTGCTTTTACTTGAAGACTGAAAAATTTTCAAAGCTATAAAAATACAAACTTCTCAATTTAATTAGTACAAAGATTAAAAGAGAACAAAATTATTATCACCAAAATTTAAATACAAATACATTTAAATTATGTGTTTACAAATATGCAAACATGGACTAATGCAAATCACTGCCAATATTTTAGTGAAAGAATACATGTAGTCTAGTATGATACTTGAGAAGAGCCTTTGAAAAATAAATAAATAAATAAATAAATAAATCATAAAGTGAAGGAGGTGAGAAGCACCTTGGCAGAATTTAAGTGCTTTGATCTGTCAACTTGGTTTGAATTCTAGAAACTGCAACAGGATTTATGACCCATATAAAAGACTACAGCTCTCTTTGTACCAAGGATAATATTAATTTCTTTATTAATGAAACAGCAGCACAGTACAATTGAAAAGCATAAAATCATGCAGAGAAGTATTACTGAGACTGCCAAAAGGAAGAAACTGAGAAAAATAAAGATTTGCCCGTTCTCTTACACAAGTCCACCATGTAGATTAATACATATCAGAGATGATTTCCAGCCCCAACTCATCTTTAAATGTGTCCTTTTTCTTCTACAGTGGATGGCTAGGTATTTGTAATGGACATGTCCCTGGGACCAGGAATGCTGGAAGTAACCCCATCAGTGTCTGTAATTTTGAGGCACTAGTACTAACTTAACATCTACATCAAGTATTAGCTGCTTTTGAACACAGAAAAAGCCTCCTCCTCAAAGAAATAGTGGGAACTAACCCTCAAGGAGCTTCATGCTGTTATGCCAGGCAGGTGATGGGTTTCTACTTCCTTGCATCAAAAAGTCTTATTACAGGAATTTCTCCAGTGTCCCCATAATCCCCCCTATTTAACATTTCCCCACATATTTAGCTGCCTACCTGAAAAGGTAAAATTGGAAAAATTAGAAGCTGTGGTCCATCTGTTATACACAACTTCCATCCTGTTAGTCTTACAGCAGGGGCAGGAGAGGAAGATGTGGAGACTGGTGGCATGAAATGGACAGATGTTTTCTCTAGCTAGGTGGAGATCATCAAGATCTGATTCATTTTTTTTTCAGTAATTCTTTTCAGCAGCTATGCTCTTAACAGGTTTATTCATTTAACAAATGGCCCTTTTTTGAAATGTAAAATTAATTTGCACTGTGTTGATAAAGTAGACTGAAGGACAGACAATTTTCCCCCCCCAAAAAAATCATCTTATAGTAAGCATTCTGTTTTATGTAATAAATCAGTAAGGATGTCTGCCCAGAAATGAAACACTGAGCACTTGCAAAAAAGAGATGTAGATGACCGCATTGGGACACAAGCATGGATAAAGTATTGTATAGTCTCTGCCAGAAATATATATATATATATATATATATATTTGCACAGATGTTCAGAGAGAGAAACTGTAAATGTATCAGTTCAGTGGAGAGGACGAAACCATAAAGTCATTTGTCACATCTCTGTGCTGAGAGTGAATCTTTTTCTCAACTATCTACAACTATCCTGAACATTTATCTACTTAACAGTCTACAGCATTTTCAGCAAATGCATTTTACTATGTACTTATTGGTTCATTTTGTAATTTTCTAATAATGGCATTTCTAATAATTTCCATTTTAAGAAAGTACAAAAAGAATTCATCACTATGTCAGTCTCTATCATTGGTTTATAGCCTAAATATCCCCAGATAACTTGGTCTTTCTTCATGGGATGCCGTTTATCTCTTTACTGCTCTGAGGCATATATCCTTTTCATTTTACTAACCGAAGAAAACTCTAGGTATTTTTTTGTGACAGAAGTTTTAATAATCTTTCTTACAACACTAATTAATTTGTGATTATGCCCAAGAAACTGTTCAACCTATTTATCAGAGCTCATTTTAACTTTTGAGGTTCTCTCTTTAGGACATTTCACTACAACATGTCTCAAACACATCACCAACAGCGGAACAAGTTGGGTCCCAGCATCTGGTCATGTTATTCTCACAAGCAAAAACTTTGCAGCAAGTGTTTTCCTAAATTAAGGACAGCTCCGTTGAGTTGATGACATCTGAGGAGCCATTCAATGTATTTTGAAAAGGACATAGCAATAAGGCGTTAAGAAGTTAGACTGCAAGCATGTGACCTATAACCTTGAACTTGGTTTCTCCTATTTCCTAGCTCTGGGCAGACGCTTGGTTTCTTCTTTGAGTTCTTCAAGTCCAGTTTAGACTTTTGTCCATGACCATGCACATGGAGGACCTCTGACCATTTGGATATATCACCAACACCAAAGTAGAGTTATGCTACTCCCTTCCTTTCATGGAGAACCTCCGCATCTGTTGTTTCACGATGGATCTCCCAGCAATTTTAATGAAATGCAATATACCACAAACAATGCAATGCAACTCCTCTAATAGGAAAGCAAGAGTGAGACTTGCGCACCATTTCTCTCACTTAATAAGAGTCTCATGAACTCGGCTGCATGAAGCTGGACTATGTAGCGCTCTCACTCATCGGTGAATGACCAAAAACTGGCTTTCCTTCCCAACATCCAACATGAAAAGAAGTGCCACATGACACAAAAGAAATTCATTCCACTATGTTTTCTTCATGCAGTACACAACATCCAAATCTAAGTAAACATAAATATCAGCTCCTAAAATCATCCTCGTGATCATTAGGGACTGGTAGCTGAATACATTAAGCCGCATGACACCAGAGCTTTGGCATTACCACTCAATTCAATTTTAAAAGATGAGATAGTTGTAAAGTCTGAAAATGTTTATCTAGTTCATGCAAAAACAAGCATATAAGAACTTATCCATATACATCATCAAAAGCAGTTATATTCTAAATCCTTATAGACAAAATAAAAGACCTGTGTATTTTCAAACAATATTTTTGAAACATTCTCTTTATTTTTATGCAGAAACCAATGCTTAGAGCATTCCATCTCTCTAGCAAGAGAGATTAACACTGTCACTTAAATCACCACAAGAAATACTATTTCAATTCTACTGGTGATTCTACAGGAGTCAGTGACATTATCAGCTCTTACAAGAGAAACAAAATTCATGTGTGGAGTTTGGCAAGCTTAAATTTTATTTATTTTTGCACTTGAATTTTAATATAAAGCAACAGACTTGATTTGATGCTGATTAATGAAATTGACTATGCTTCACACTCAGCTAAATCACAGTTAAAAGGCGGATAAGAAGACAGAGTTATGCTTACATTATAGAAATTCAAGCATTTTTGTCCAATTAGCGACATCTTATTTGAGCTTATCCACCAGATACAGGAAATATTTATGTGCAAGTGGATTAACAATATGCAATAGTAAGGAAAACAAGTAGAAGGATAAAATGTTGAATTTCTGTAACATTTAATTGTGTAGCAGTATCTTCCAGTAGTTTCATGTCATTAACACAATCTTTTTCATCAGAATATGAAATTTTATGATGAAAGCCTTTATGTAACACTAATCTTTCTATTATGACCTGAGGAAATATAATGTAATAATATTAAAAATCGTCATTTGTTTCTTCATTCAGTGATTCAAAAGTGATGTCCTGGTTTAAACACAATTAAATGACTGGGAAAAAAAAAAAAAAAAAAAACACTACTTATGGGCATTATGCCTTGACCTTTTAACTTCATCTACACAGACCAACAGTCCAGCAGCACAACTATTTTATCATAGGACACTAATACCCTCTAAAACAAACACTTAAAGCATTGCCATTGTTTACTTATTTTCCTAAAGTCAGGGCAAAAGGTGTTGTACCATGGAGCCAGTGGGAGCTCCATCACTGAGGACATGCTTCTCTCTAAGCACTGGGCAGCTTAGATAAGACTCAAAAGACCACAGCGATGGAAGAGCTCCTGTACTAGAAACATTAGGTCAGGAATTGGGAATCAGGCAAAAGGGCTGTCAAATAACAGCAACAGTAATGAGGACAGATTTTCAACCCTGTAAAATTCAACTCTCGTCATGTAATCCTTCTTCCTTCTACTCCCTTTTTTCCTACCTTGACATAAAATATGAAAACAACCAGTAAGTACAAAGACATACTCCACTTTCAGAGTTACAGTGAAACACATGGCTGCTTCCTAACGACCTTTGGAGAATTAAAGGGACAAAAAGCATGAATTCCCCTCCCAAATCCTAATAAAACAGGAAGAAAACAAACAAACAACGACAAAAAACCAACCACGCACACATGTAACCCGTTGTTGCCCTCCTCATTGAGCATTAATCTGCTCACTTTAAGGATCAGTTAACCCCTCCTGTCACTCTTTGTGTAGCTTTTAGACTCTGATATGCCCCAACTGTGCTGTACATTAGCAAGTCAATTCGGCACTCAAAAGACTTGCATTTGCAAGAGTTAAGAAATTTAGGGATTTTGAGTCATAATTCTCCTATTTCCATTGGCTAACCATTACTCAGCTTGAACTCATGATGGTGAACTCCTTGACACTAATGAGCCTACATCCGTTCCTCTAACTCAAAATTACTTTGTTCTGTTAGCTACTTTTATTAGCAGGCCAATGACTATAATGAATTTTTGACAATGGACAGCTATTCAGCACAAATCAACTTAATCAATTCTTCCATCAAGTCTAACTGTATTGTGTTAGAGGAAGCAATTGATTACTACTGTAAACCTGTGCCTACCAGACAAGCTGATTTCTACACACGCACAATTTAAGTGACCAAAAGAAACCAAGCAAACAAACAAAAAGATGCCACACAACCTATGGATAGCCAGATCTACCGGTTACTAAGAAAGCAAACATTAATTCATATTTAACTGAAAACCACAAGGTTAGAATATAAAGACTCAATTACATGAAACAAAACATCAATGTTAAAAACAAGCCTGAACTACCCAATCAAAAAGACCTAGAGACATAAGATTCCACATTGCATGTGGAAGTCAAAGAGTTGCTTTTTTCCCCTCAAAAGTGTTGAAATGATTTGGCAGCTGATCCTATAGGATCTGTTTCTCCCTCTGTGCAGTTTTGAACACTGGTAATAATAATGGAGAGATTGGAGCAAAACATTCTGTACTTGAATACATCAAATGGGACTTAAGAAAGCTGGTTACGTTTATGATCACTGACAAGTTTCAAAGCTGATGTTTTCTATCAGTTGTTTTGTTCAAGTGACTGTGAATGAGGTGGTAACACGTAGTTTGTATCAGCTTCAAGTAGGTTGTAACCACTGAAGTTCACAGATATACTACTTCTGTTTTTAACAAAAGTATTTAACAATAATCAGAGTTACAAATAGGTACAGGAAAAAACAAACTGTATCATTTGTGGTATATGAAATATGGTATGCATTAAGCTATAATTTCCAAAGGGAAAACAAAAAAGAAGAAAGCAACCCTCTTTCAAAATAAAACAATCTCTTTTTCACTTGAATAAGTTCATGCTCTTATTTACACCCCAGCTGTAAGACACAGGGTGGTGATGACACTTAAACTCCACAATATAAGCACAAACTCAGAAGCAGAACAATAGGTGAAATTTACAGGTCAGATATGTCAAAAAATACCTTATGAAAAATCACCTCCTCTCACTAAGTCTCTGAAAGCTCATAAGCTTTGTCAGATCTTCTGTAAATTCAAACCACAGTACTGATCTGGATATTTACATATACATACATATATATTGCATATTATAAGTGCATCTGCTGCAGTATGTTTATGTCAAAGGCAACCTATAAGCCTCCAAGACATAGATACAGCTGGTATATTTGACACTTAGCAAAGTCTAAAACAGTCAGAATAAAGGATTTCAAAATTTATTTCAAGAACATATCAGGAGATGTCTGAATTTAAGACGTCGTGGTTACCAAATAGGCAGCTGACAGTTATTTTTTGTGTAATGTATTTCAGAAATAACCTAACACGATCACAGTATCTCCAAACCTTACATTCTCATTAAGAAGTGAGCAGGTGGGTTTCAGAGTACATGAAAGCATCATGCTCCTAGTAGAGGTAACCTTTTTTGTCCTCATTAGGATGAGTGATGACAGCAGTGAAAAAATGAAGCATTTTCTCTTTTCTTTCTCCTTCCTTTTCCCAGTATAATAACAATAACCAGCAGAGAGGATTCTTTGCAGTGGATGAATAGATCCACACTGGTTTCATGGTTTAGTTTATTAGACAAGAAGTATCCCAGGTATTTCTATCTTGTATTTGACTCAGGATGACATAAAAAGAAAATGCTGCTTGCTACTGCAGCATTTGATCCACAAATTCTTCTTTCACTTGTTCTTCTATTAATACCTTTGCATTTTGTCTTTCCTTCCACCATTCTTTCCAACATATGGCAGGATACAAATCAAATAGCACACTGCCGGAAGTACAATGACCAAAAGATTAATAGAACACGCCAACAGTTCTATGTCCTATGGCAAAAGACAGCAACTAACATTAGGAATGACCATCCTTGTTTAAAGTCATCTGGACACTTGTAATTCAATATAGAATTGTAAGGAGAGGAAAAAAAAAAAAAAAAAAAAGCTAATGAAATAACCCCCCCTAGAATTTATACTAGGAACTTTTAACCTTTTCCATGACACCTCGTGTTATCAGAAGTCCATACATTCACACACACAAGTCCTCCTAATGTTTCCATCTTCTATGCTAACCGTTAAATACAGTTTTACTAACACTCCTACCTTCCCCAAGAACACAGAAATTAGAAGGCATGTCTCCCCTTCAGCCACTGTCGGGCTTACTGAGTCATTTGACTTGGTTTCAGTTAGAAAATATCCAAGAATATTAAGTCAGCATAGGGAGAAAGGAATGTATCTCTATGTTATTTCGCAACTTTAAGAAAAGCCTTCTACTTCTTAATCCCACTTCAGTTTTTTCCAATTCTGATCAATTTCTCGTGCAATTCTTACGGCTGCTCACCAGTCCTCACAAGTGGCAGAAAAGACAGCATTTGTGCTCCATCGCAGGTATTTTCATTAACACAGCTGCGGGGCCTACTGGCTGCAGCACACTCAGCTGACTTAGAAGTAGTAACAAACCAAGGACAGAGAGCTTTTAGACCTCTTAACTCTCACAAACTAGGGGCAGTCACAGCCCACTCTTAGCCTAGAGGAAGAAAGTTGAGGGGTTCTTCAGTTTGTTCCAGCCATAAGTACAGCAAACAAAAAAAGGACTATAAATCTTCCAATTAAGAAGACCAGGCAGAAAAAAAAAAAATGCATTTCCATTCATCATTATTTAATCTAATCTTTTCCTACTAGTTTTTCTGCAAACAGTAGGCTGAAAGGTCACATGAGAACATTTGTGCTGCTGCAGAACTTGCAGAAATAAAGGACAGCCAGAATCAAAACTGTTGAGCCCTGATGTCACCTGGAAACAAATATGTTAAATACAATTGCACCTGATAAGCATTTTTAAAGTTAAAATTTTGTTTAGAAATGGTTTTGATTCAAAGATTCACAAAAACTTTGTACCTTCAAAAGCTCAAGAGGACCAAAAAAACAAACAAACAAACAAAAAAACCCTCCCTTTAACACGATGATAAGAAGAAGTCTACAAAATGGCCAGAAGACTGAGGCTGTAGGCGATGCCACAGTAAAAAAAGAACCAACATAGCTCAAAGCCTTGGAAAAAAGATAGCTGGTATTAAAATCTCTGCAGCATATAATAAGCAAGGGGAAAGAGGGAAAAAAAAAAAAAAAAAAAAAAGCAGTTTTATTTTCCTAAGTTTGCTAATGCTGAAATACAGTTCCTATTTGAAAATCTCAGATGTATTTTAATTTTAAAAAAAAAAGACGTATTTTGTTTTCAACTGAAATAAAAGGCTTTCATTTTGTTTACAAACAGCAGTGAC
This sequence comes from Nettapus auritus, assembly GCA_011076525.1. Taxonomy (NCBI): domain Eukaryota; kingdom Metazoa; phylum Chordata; class Aves; order Anseriformes; family Anatidae; genus Nettapus; species Nettapus auritus. The sequence goes on along the minus strand of CM021777.1, from coordinate 3,634,437 downwards.
AAAAGCAAATATTTGCAAAATAACTGTGAACAAGAAAACAAAATCGGTACTGGCATTAATTCCTACAAATACAGGATGCTAAGTAGGTTGCCTGAAATTAATTTAAAAATATTAATTACATTCAGTCACAGGACCATAAAATTAAACAATCTAATATATCAACTCTTGAAAAATACACTTGAATATACTTCCCTAGTGAGCAGTGGTCTAAGCTATCAGCCTTGGTAAAATGCAAACCCCAGTAAAATGCAGAATGTATCCACAGAGTTTAAAAGACACTCGGTTAACAGCTCCGGGAGTTATCAGCTGCAACATCGCTTCCCTCAACCCATGGGATGTTCCTGCACTCCTCCCATAGCTTGGGATATTGATGAGTATTAGCATGAAACAAATGGCATGGAGTAGTTTCTTATCTTTTCTTCTGACACATGCAGGAGTTTGTGAAACTTACTTTTTATGTTGCTGCTACTGCTTCCAAAAGTTTGGTCTCTCTCTCTTTTTTTTTTTTTTTTTTTTTTTTTTCCCCTTCAGAGGAGCAAACTATAAGGAACAGAGAGGTTATGATATATATCCTTTCTTGCCCTAACCTACAGGCAGGAGGCTTTGAAGTGGAGGGTAAAGACATAACAGTAGGTTTGCATCCTTACAGATTTGGAGTTGAAGTAGGAGAGGCCATTGTGTTTTTCTTGAACCATCACATTTCCTGAACACCTACCTGCCTGAAGCTGCCATAAAAGTTGAACTCTTGTCTTTACAGACAGTACAAGTTATGTCCAAGGGTGTGGTAGGGTAGAAACTCCACTGCACTCTCTCTTTTCTGATGGGAGAGGCGGAATTCTTCATAAAGAACTCTTCATATACTGCTTCTGAACTTAGTGCCATCCACTTTCACCCTCTTCATCCCTTTCATCTCGTTTTAGTTAAGGATGTCGATTTTTGTATCCCAATATGTAAGACTGTCACATATGCAGTTACTGGAATTTATGGCTTAACTAGTATCATTCCAAGTCTTGAAAACCTCGTCAAGCATTTGTTAACCTTTCCTTTTGTATTTACCACATAATAGTAAACCTTCAAGTTCAAGGTTGCAGCCCATCTTTAATTCTATTAATATTACAGGAAAGCAGTTCTGGAACATTACGGTCTTTTAATTATGAAAAATTAGTAATGATTAGCATGGCTGTATCTCACAAATAAGACTGTGCTCTTACTTCTGCAAGCTGAATCGATAGTGTTCCTGTAGAATTTGGTTTGCTAAATCCACTGGAGTGGAGGGACTTGATAATTCCCTTTTAAACCTACTTTTACAATTTCCCAGCTGTCTAGTTCTCCACATTTGTCATGACAGACAAAGTTAAATTAAAAATTCCAAACAATCACCCTAGGGCAAAGCCTGATAGAAAAGTGTACAGCAATATTCTTTAAAAACAGTAACAAAATATATCCCAGCACTACAGAGAAAACAGACTGTAATTTTTCTGTGTGCATTTACCACCCTAGTCCTTTTTAATAGATGCAATTTTCATGAAATCTAATCACAAAGCACAACTCAAATGGGTGTCTCATAATATTCTTTTTTTTTAAAAAATAGTCTAATTCAATTGGTCACAGCAATGGAATCTCATATTCATGAAGGCATTTGTTTAGGTACAGAGGTTAGATGTCACATCTGTGATTGATACTGTTTGTTTTGTGCTCTGCTTTTCAATAACTCTTCACTTTAAGCAGCATTTTGCCTCTAAACAGGAGTGGGTGTAAGGACACTCAGCATAATGGAATGGGCCAGGTTTAATTCCCTTAATCACTTGGTCAGGGCAACAGAATTAACTGTCCACATCTGTTCCCTCCGAGTGCACATGCTTAGTTCTTCCTCTTATGCAATAAAGGAGTGCAGGGTCAGGATGCCATATCTAGCCTGCCTTTTCCTCTAAAACAGAATCCACAGAGAAAACCCAGAGTGACTGTGGGTCAACACAACTGATTCTGGACCACAAAATACTTGTGATGTGGCAAAACAAACTCAATTAAAAACAAACATTAACCAACACAAATAAAAGTAATAAATAAAAAATAAATAAGTAAAAACACAACCCAACTGAGCTTAAGAAAACGAATTCCTACAAGGACCACAGAAGATCTACATCAAAGAAATGATACCAAGATACTGCAAAACCACTAATAAAACCCCGACAGAAAACGGTTGCTTGTTGAAGGTAGTCTTGATCAACTGCTGAAAATGGAGCTTAACTGTACTCATAGTTAGGGGCTCTGTTCAGGCAAACAGATTCATAATAACCAGTTGAACCACAATGGCAAAGATGATATTCAACATCATTAGTCACATGGATAGAGAGCTTCGACTAGCTGCTCCAAGTCCAGCAAGGGTCAGATTGAAAATAAAATTTGAAAAGGTAGCATTTTATAATGGTAATTAATTCAGACACATTAGTTTGTGCTTCTGCCTCACCTGTGAAACCCTGTGTTTCTGCATTGCTGAAAGCAAGATGATGGAGGTCAATTGTTCTAAGCCCCTGGTATCCACAAAATGGTGATTACCATGGTGCTCAGTCTCAGTCTGGAGCCAGTAATGAGCCACCTACACTCACCCACTTTTGACATTTGTATCAAATATGCTTGTTAAAGGATGAATGGACACAGAATATTAAGCTCAGGAAAAAATAATAATAATAATAAAAACGAGTTAATGCTGTGAAACAAACACTGAATCACCAAAAGGGGAAGGGAGGAGTCACCAACAGCCAGGTAAGGACAGGGAACAAAACACGGTCTAACAGAGAGTGATCTTAGAGAAGGTGACAAAAACAATTAGATTTTGGGAACAGCTGGACTATTTTCTGGTAAAAGAAATAAATGGTTTCTCAAGATAAAGAAAATACCCCCTCCTTTAAGACCAAGGGCTTCCCAGTAAACTCTATGTCTCACCACAAAGCTGCTCCCTGTAACAGGCATCTCAAGACATACGGTATGCAAAAGGACAGATTGTCAGGAAAGTCTGCAGGTCAGCTGACAGCAGGAAGGTGAGGGAGACCTGCCTGAAGTTAGTTCATTAAGAACTGATTAAGAAGCTTTTTCCTCATTTACACCATTTGCAGAAACATCTGTGGTATTGTGTTTGGATGCTGTGACTACTTTCAGTTGGCATTTTGTCCTTTGTCTGACCTGAGCTAGGGGTGACTTCAAGATAACAGGTTAAACACAAAATAATCCTCTCTCAAAGCTGCAGCAGTCCATGAAGTGAGGCAGGAGGTAAAACACCTCTTACCTTCCTGGTTCACCGAATCACACAGTGTAATTCACAAAACCAGTAGCTGAACGTGCCTGTGCAGGAGCTCTGCAGCCGGGCAGCAGGGCTGAAGCAGTCCAGCCCTGGGGCATCATGCCAGAGCCCCCGAGTTCCTCGCTGTGTTGTCACATCAGCCCCAAAACCTCATCCTCTTGGTAACTGCTGCTGGATTCTACATGTGCAGAACCCAAGACAACAGCACTTCAAACCTGACAGTGGACCTCTGATGTTGTCACTATAGTAAATAATAAAGAAGTGCAAATGAGGATAATAATATTGCTTGTTTTACATGCAGAAGGTCAAGGAGCATGAATTAGTTACTCTCCTGTGTAGGCCACTGCTGGCTGTCTGACGGGGAAGAACAGACTACAAAGGACACTGTTTCCTCTCTCCGAGAAGCAGAGACACGTGGTGCTATGATTCTGCCTCATCTCTTCCACAAGCGTGCTAACAGCCAAGGAACGCGTAGGAGAAAATAATCAACTACTGTCTGAAGATAAGCAACATATTATTTCTCCAGGGAGAAAGCAGAGGAACTAGGACACAACAGCTGTTTTCAGTTGCACAATTTCTGCCTTGGACTGTTCCGGCAACATACGCTGCCCTACTATGGCTTGAAAGGAATAGCCCGTGTTTGTAAATACAGAGAGAAACGTAGATATCTGTAGCTGTGTGCATGTGTGTACCTGGCTGTACTGTACTGAAAAAAGTAAGAAGAAAATATTCTTCCCACATACATTAATGCAAAAGTAAGGATAAAATATCCTTCCCACATACACTTAGTTCTAAGTGTGCCTGCTAGAATATTTTTGTTTTAGAAAATAGATTACTTGATCATTGGGTCATGTCCTTACTGCATTTAGCAGTATGGGAGGGAAAAAAAAAAAAAGTACAAATGCAAATGTAAGTCATAGAAAATACAAGTATTTATTTGCATTTTTAAACAGTCTGGCAATTTCTCTTCTCCATTACGCCCTATAATATATAGAGCACATAAAATGGAAAAATATGTTATGAATGCAAATCCACTACAACTAAATGTGTACAGAAAGAGAATTAAGATACTAAGTAAAGTCTAGAATAATTTTTCAACCAGCACAAGTGAAAAGTAATGTCCTGAAAAGTAAACACACTTAGCTAAATCTGCTTTAACAGGTAAGTCAAATCCTCTGACCTGTGTATTTTTGTACATTGATCTAAAATTCATCCAGAAAACACTTAGAAATGGTGCTTGAAACAACAGTTTTTTCTAACAGACATTTTTTGAAACTTTGGCTAAAATATTGTGATGTGTACCTAAAAGACTAAGTGATACATTTAATAGTCATCAAATAATTACGCAGTGTATACAGCAACCATTTAACGATGTAGCTAAGCCAATTTAGGACAATATGCTCATCCGCTAAGCTATTACAGCTTAGAATGACGTTCTTATCCACTTTAAAGTTCAACTTACCATTAATTGTTTAACACTAATAGAGTTCTGAATAAATACAGTCAATGAATTAGAATGCTACAGATAATTGTAATTAATGTTGCTGTGTGTAAAACTCTATTTTCATACACAGTAAGATAGCAAAGAAGATGGCTTTGCATTTTGCTAATGAAGTTTGAATTCTTCTATTGCAACAAAACTACTTACCACCACCATCTTAATCCAAATTAAAAAAAAAAAAAAAAGTTCAGATAAAAATTAAGAATTAACAAAGAACTTGTTTTACAGCAGAATTATTCTTACTGCTGTTAGTGAGCTCACAGCACGTGCATCTGCATTGTAAGATTTTTCACATACAATATACAAACGTATATGTATACATAAACACACAACTTTTCAATAACTCTGATTTGTATCATTTTCCAACTGCAGTTTCCTGTCTGTTACTTCCCAAGCCTATGTCCTACCTGTTTCTTTCCAGTTTCTATATTCAACTTGAATCTGGGGGAAAACAAACAAACGAACAAACAAAAAATCAAAGCCAAATAATACAAAGGATTTTCATCTTTATCTATCTGCCTGTATCTCTTGGTTATATAATCACAGCTGTAATCTCTAGCAAATGCAGACTCAATCAGATAACACAATAATGCTGGGGAAGATCTTTCAAAGCTGTGATCTGTTGTAGAATCTAAACCGACTGTTTAAGCTTCAAAAAGTTTCCATCAAATGACCAGATGGAGATGCAATCGTTCAAATCTTCTACAGCAAAGATGAATGTGGTTATACCTTGAAATGTGAGCTTCTCAATCATTTATCTCATAAATATTGGAAAGAAAATCTGCAAGAGAAACTTTTTCTCATATGTTTCTCCAAAATTATGCACGAGTCTGCACTGAGATATGCCCTCTTTGGTCAACAGAGTACTTGTTTGTTTTCTGTTTTGTGGATCAAATCATTTTACATTTACTTTGCTAAAATTAAACTGTGAAGTTTCCTTGTATACCGCGAGAGCATAAGCATTTTTCTGCCTGCCAAATGTTCTGTTGACATCTGCATGTCAAGAAACATTGTGTGAGATTTTAAAAAACAGCTTACCACATCAAATAGGAAAGCTTTGGTCAAGATGTGCAATCTTACCCAAGTTTACCCAAGTTGTAAACTACTTGAATTAAAGTTGAATTGCTCCTCCTGCATTATACCACATTATCTCATCCATAGAATTAAGGGGCAGAAGACTGAGGGGAGTCCCGTGTGTCTAAGGCTGAAACCCAGAATATAATGGTGAGTGCTGCGTTGTTTCTACATACTATTAACAAGTTGAAGGGAGTGAAATGTTGCCACCGAATAGTCAAGTAGAATAAAATTTTATGGTACATAATGAAGTTACTTGAAAACAGTAAGGCTTATATGAATTCAAGTCACATAAGCAAAGATATCCTCCAATTAACAGTGAACTTGGTCGATAAAACCAGAAGCAGCATACCTCAAATGAAGGGCTTCTAATGGATGTCCATAAAGCACAGACTATAATAGAAAACACTTTAGCACGGTATTCACAATTTCTAGCTATGGAAGGGTTGCAAGCTACCAAGAACTGGTTCAGATGCAGCCTTACTTCCTTTTAGCCCACAGGCTAATACACAGCTAATGCTTGGCAAAAAACGCAGGAGTGATGACTTAGCAGAAAAGAACCAAGCACTTACAAAGCACGAGTAGACCCAGCCTTTACTGTTCATACAAAAACAGGCAAGTCCAATTTTCTTGTAGTGTTTTATTTAATACTGGATTTAATCAATTTTCCTCGGGTCAAGACATTGCTGTTTTCCGTATATTTAGATGCAACACCAGGTGTTTGAACACCTCTTGCTATGCATTCTGAAGACTCCTCATAAGGGGGCTCATCTCTATTCAGCGGTGGAGAAATCAAAGCTGACTTAAAAAAATCCAATATTGCTTTTTTTTTTTTTTTTTTTTTTTTTTTTCTTTTAAGCATTATGAGATAGTCTCTTTGAGAACATATTTTCTGTGAACTGTGAAAGAATGAAAGAAATCCATAGTACTTGCAGTTTGAATCACACACTGCATTCATATTCCTTCTAACTACTTCTTTCTCAACTTCAACATCTTTCATCAAGGTCCTAAACCACCCACCTTTCATGACTAAGCTCCTCCAAAATTATGTGCTTACCATGCAAATTTTAGATGGTACCTGCAAGTGGCTAGGATAAAGAAACACCAAATTTTCTTCAGACCTGTCAAAAGACTGTACTGGGTCTGGCTGGGATGTTAACTTTCCCTGCAGCAGCCCATACAGTGCCACGCTCTGCACTTGCACTTGTAGCACAGCAGTGTTATCACACCAGTGTTGTGTCTGCTGCTGAGAAGTACTGGCACAGTATCAGGACTTTCTCCAACCCTCCTGGGGGGTGGGCAAAAAAAGTGAGAAAGAAACATCACCAGGGCAGCTGACCTAAACCAGCCAAAGAGATATTCCATACCATATGATGTCACACTCAGCAATAAAAGGAGGAAGAAGGAGGAAGAAGGGAGGGGTGGGCTTTCGTTGCGAAAACGTCTGTCCTCCTCGCGAACACCGGCTACATGCGTTGAGGCCCTGCTTCAAGGACGTGGCTAGGCATCGCTCATTTGCGGGAAGTAGATAATAATTTATTTCCTCTGCACTTCCACATAGCCTTTACTTGTTTTGTTTGGCTGTTCCCTTTCCCCCTCCCTTTCCCCTTTCCCTTTAGTTGAATTGTTAATTAATAATATTTCCTTAATATATATATATATTCCTTTAATTAAATTATCCTTATCTCAACCCGTGAGTTATTCTTTCCTTTACTTCTTCCCCTCCTCATCTGAGGAGGGGGAGTGAGAGAGCGGTTGTGGTGTTCAGCTGCCCAGCATGGTAAAACCACCACAAAGACATGATTGCAGGTGCAGTTAGAGTTCTAAGTCCACTCGTGGTATTTGCTATATATACCAAATCCTTTGTGAGAGAGAAACCATAGCTAACTGGAAACCTGCACATTCAGTTGTGGAAGGGTATGAGACTGCAGCTAACTGCGCATCAGTATTTCAATTATAAGAAGATGCAATAAATTAAAAGCCCACTCCCCAGAAATACGACAGTCAGAGTAATAGAATAAAACTCACTTCACCATAGTACAGACCTTGGAAAAGCCCAGAATTCAAAGTGACAGTAGATGAGATCAAGTCTGAAAGTTGATAAACTGTTCAGGAAAGGTCTGTGACAACACACTTTGGTTTAACACATTCATCCAGAATACTTCCTATGTCTGATCTGAAATGTGTTAAGTGCATATCTAACCATCGTGTGTACTCTCTGCACTGACTGTTGTCAAAAGACACGGTTCCCACGTCCAGACAGATAGAAATATCTGAAACAGAAAGGCCATTGCATTTGCTCATGTTCTGTCAGCTTGTCACAGATTACAAAATGAAAAATCTCTTCTCAGGTATTAGGACCCCGCTCTTAATTTCTCATATAGGATTCCATACCAATAAAATGATGATGGACAGAACTACTGCCATCAAGTGAGAGAAGAAAACAGATCAGCCCGATAACAAGGCTAAGAATTCCTACACTTCTGATTCAGCATAATCCATTCACTTCGTACTTCACGTCACGGATCCATTAGAGGGCTAGATCCCCAGCTGCAGCATGACAGCCGTTTCCCTTATGACAGGCATGTAAGGCAGCAGAAACCAAAGTAACGCAAATCGTGTTGTCGCACAGAACTAAACAAAGCAGTTCTGCACCACCGGTGTGGGGCTCGTGCCGCACTAGCAGAAGGTACACAAGGACGTTGTGCTATGCAGTTGGGCTTCTACATGCCTTGGTTGTTAGGAAGCAGTATGAACTAGGTCTTAACAGACCAAAGCTCTGGAATCTTTTGCATCACAGTGAAGAAAAATCCCAGAGATCAGGTCCACCATACAGAGCCAGCAGTTCCATTGCCTCTGCACTCTCACCTGCACTCCTGCCATTCTGCCTGGCCCCAAGAATTAAACACACCTTGCATCAGCTATGAATTCGTAACCTTCCGTGCAGCAGCTAGGCAATATACTAACTCCCTCTTTAACATCTTACCTCAGAAAGCTCCATGAGCACCACACAGAGCTATTAACACAATAGCTATTCCTTTCCAAACAAGATGCTAGATAACTTCAGTATTACCCACAACACAACCAAGGATTTAACAATTATTGCCAAAAATAATCACTACGTTGAAGGTATATGAGAAATCTCTTAGAATAGGTTTTGCCCAAAAATTGTATACTTGAGAGTATAACAGAGAAGCAAATTAATAAGACAAATGTTTTAGAAAATGAGAAAGTAATAAAGATTTAAGAGTCATTCTTTTCTCTGAAATAGTAAATTTAAGACCTGTAGTCCCTATCACGTATGTATTTGTCTAGTTTTGTTACAGCAGTTAAATGCAGCCTAATGAGGTATACAGATTTTCTTCACGGCAGTTCTAACCTACTTTACTTTTTAAAAAAACAAAATATTAAATAATATGCATCTGTAGTACAATCATGCATTTTTACTGTACTTTGTACTGCATTGTGTTTTTTTTTTTTTTCTTTTTTAATTATTATTAATTTGGAAATAATACATAACCCCATTCTCCAGTATTCTGAATGGAAGAGAATTTTTCAGATCAGTCATAGAAGCTTCTTAATATCTCATGAGGATTAGGATGTTAAAAATAAAATAAAATAAAAAATATTATCTGAATTTCTTTCCAATTTACAAACACAGATCCTAAAATGGTAAGTAATGAAAAAGTTCAGATACAATATGAATTACTTAATTCTATAATAATTCCCTAAGTTAAATACCTCCTGTTAACAAAAATTAGTTTCAGATTTTATCCTAGATCTTCATGGAACAAGTAAATCACACATTTAACTCCCCATGCTTACTTTTTGAAGGAAACAGTATGCATACATGTATATCCTTCCAAAAGGTAAACCAAGTTATCTCAAGACAGGAACAAAGTAGCAGCCTATATGGTGTTGTGTTTTCTCCAAAATAGATTCTGAGCAGCAAGGATTTCATGTGAGACTGTCTGCTGAGCCTTAACTTGAACTATTCATTTGTAGTCTTACCTTCACTTTAAATTACTGACACACAGCAATAGGCAGCTTCACTTTTTCTTTCAATACCCAACATTTTAGACTCTTTTTTAAAAACAAACAAACAAACAAAAATTTTATTCTGTGTTTACTTTCTACCACTCAAGGAAATAATCAGTTATCTAATGCTTAATAGATTAACGCTGCTAGCATAACTAGGTCATAATAGGAATCAGTATGCTGTACAAAAAGTGTACTTTGCAGGTAGCTAATGGAAATTCACTTAAGTATACTACAGGAGTATCACTAGCTGAGAACAAACAGACGAATGATTCACAAATGCAAATGAGAAAAAAAAATATACAAAAAGAAAACATATTTGGGTTTTAGCCACAATTTAGCAATTTGTTACAAGATGTTCCAAGATGAGACACATTCCTTCCATTGCCCTTGTAAAGGCGTGTGAACTGTGTAGCAGATAAGCCCCATCCACTACCACAGATCAACGCCGAAGCTGCACCTCACAGAACATCCAATGCCCCAACAGCTAATGCTACTACAAAACAAGCCAATTCCAAACTTAAAAAATCAAATTTTTACACAAAAGTTAGGTATTTTTGCATCACTAAGTTCTTGATTAAGTCATCTACAGTAAAGACAAAGTTGAAAATATAGACTAGGTCTAGAGCTACGTGTTCCTTCTGCAAAAAGCCATTGCATTGTCTATGACAGCTACTGGACCACCAAGTACAAGTTAAAGAGCAAAATGAGACATCACATAGTCCTGCTTTACCTGTCAGGCTCAAAAACACCATCTCACGTACAATGTCTGAAAACTGAACTGGGCTTTGACATTATACATCAAGCTAAACAGCATCAATTCTCTTCTGAAGGAGCCTAACAGACTAGGTCTGTTCTTCCAAAAAATTCACTGAGATATGCCTAATGATCATAGCTCTACCACTGGTGGTGAAAGAGCCTGTTTAACAAAACCTGAATAAATACTGCCACATTTGACAGATTTTAAAGCTAACGATTCAGCAGCCATTTGCTATCTGACCTTCATTAGAATTTTTTTCGTTATCATGTTGCAAAATCTATTACATTACTGACTGAAGCTATTAGTCACTAGGAAGCCACAACCACGTTCCCCAAACTGGGGAATCATCATTACCATTAATTTCAAAGGAGAGCATTAAAAGAGAAATATTGAATATTTTACCCACTAATTCCACTGCAAATTATATTATAAAAGCAGACAGGAAGGTTATGCCAGCCTGGATGATTGGTTATTTTTTCGGAACCCTTTTGTTTTCTACGGAAAGCCTGAATAGTACCTAGGGCATCGGGTGATACCTCGATGCTACTCAGAGCTCCTGGTGGCTGCAGAGGGCACCTGTTTCCACATGTAAAAATCTCGGTACTGATGCAGTACAGGGAAACAAGGGAGAGGCAGGGCATTCCCTCACAAGGCTATTACAGCTTAAATCTTTTATCTTACTCCATTTCATATACATTTTAGGGACTACCATGAAGACTTTGCTCCTACTCACATGATTTCTTTATGATCTAAAGCATGATCTACTTCTGTGTGCTTTTATTTCACATCAGGATCATTTACCAAATAAGAATGCTTTCATTTTCTTTACAAGGTATTTGATGTGGTCTCATTACCTATTCAGGTGATGCTGCTATACCTAAGACACACGATGCCACATCAATTGCCTGAAATATGCAAATAGTTATTAGTGCAAAATTTCAACTGCAGAGCTGGAAGGTTGCTATAGCACTTAGAGAACAGCTCAGCGAAAAAACTGTGTTATGATCTTAGCCTCTTTCCATACATTAAGGGGAAAACACTTAATATCCTTAACAGGGAGAAACAGTTGAACAAAAAACACAATAGCCCCACCTTGTAATCACAATGCTTATTGTATGCAAGTTCCAAAACCCTAAATGTTCACTCATGCACGACGATGTATCTATATACACAAACTCCATCTCAAATAGCACTTGAACTGCTAAAAAAGGTCTGATTTTACCAGTCTTAGATCACCTGAGTTTCCAGTTGTCCTAACTCAAAATAACAGGCAAGTAACTTCAAAAATATGTTAAATGTCTACGACACGTAGTCAGATTTTTTTATTTTTTTTTAAGTGGGGGGGGGGAAGGGTGATAGAACTATGTTCAGATGCATCTATTTATCTATTTCCATTAGTAAGTACTAGCCTAGTACTTTGTAGGACAACTCACCCAGGAGAAATGCCCATATTGAAATTTACTAGTTTGTCCCCTAACTGCAAGTCAGTATCAATGGCAACTCTATCAGTGTAGGCAGATGCTTGTCTAGTCTGTTCTGTAACAACAGTCACGGTGAGGATCTCACAGCCTCCTCAGATATAATATTTCAGTCCTTGACTACTGATATCATTTGAAACAGATTTTTTTTTCCCCCCTTTAATTTCTAAGCTCAGTCTCACTTGGTGAAACTGATCCAAGCTCCAAGGAAGTCCTAAATGAGAGCAGGGTTGTGCAAGGTGCACATAAAGCTGTGGCAACTGTTGAAAAGAACAACTAACCTTTCTGGGCTGGAATTCCTGCCTGGCAATGAGAAAGCAGAAGGATGAGAAGTTCTGAGGAGGAAAAGCCCTTTGGAAAAGAATCTCAAACCTAATAAAATTAGAATTTAAAGCCTGTTGAAGAGCTAGCTACTAATTGGGGAGCTCAGTTAATAGTTTGTATATGGCTACATTTTGCATGCAGTTACCATGACTTTGCCTCTGTATGTCATGGTACTATAAAGAGAAGACAACATTGTCCTGGAAGCAAGCTTTAACTGTAACACACACACACACAAAAGATGGAGGGTGAAAAAAAAGGGAACGAACAAACAAATACACACACACAAAACAAAACCAAAAGTCTTTCTCCACTAACAGAGAAAGAAGCTATTCTCTGCTAATAAAACTGTGCAAATTCATCTTGCAAGGTCTTGAATAACATATATACAACAGACATAGAGAATTCCATCAATAAATTGCAAAAAAAAAAAAGCCTCCAAGATACAGCATATTCAGGTTTCCCAATGATAAGCTTCCCATGGAGACATTGCATTCTGTGTACTGTTTTCTTGAAACATGATTAATGGATTGAGTCATATGAGAACACTGAAATAGTCCTTGCCAGGTTTCTTTCAGGCATAAGAGCAGCTCTTGGTATTCCAAAGCTTCAGCTTTAGCCAACACAGAACTGTAGAGGTGGTGAGACATGGAGCATGCCATGCAGATCTTAGTGTTCCTACCCATCCAGGAGAAGCAGACATGCTCCCACATTACACCACTGGTCACCCTGAAGTGCACCTACCCCGCTCACTGCTTCTCAGAAGATTTCAGTCTTGAAGGATTTTAAAGAGAATTGCTGAACTGGGCGCTCATTATTCTACTGAACCTGAGCCTGGGTAACTGAAAGAAGAATATGGTTCCATCTTGTGCTACAAGGAATCGGTGGGCAGGTCACCTAGCTTCCACACAGTTCAAACATAATATAGCTATTTTAGTTATTTTAGAAGACTTGACCATGGTCAGAGTAATCACAAAGGGAAAAGATAGCTTCTATAATAAAGCTGTTTATCTGAAATTAAAAATTGGATTAATTTTTCCCCTCCTACACTACCAGAACCTCATCCAACTTCTATCACCTTCCAAAACACTAATTGAAACATTTTCATTTTAAAAAAACAACAACAACAACAAAAACATGACAGCATAAGGTGCACAATTAGCAAACCTAAAGACAAGCATCTTTCCACAAAATTGATACATTTCAGGCAGTAAATTCAATTCACAAACAAATATACAACAACAGGTCAGGAAAGAAAGCACAGCTTTTAAACTGAGTGGGTGAAGACTAACCAGCAGACTTTGTCCACTGCTAAGAGGCAACAGACCTGGATCCTAATCTACAGGACCATAACAGCCCTTTTACTAAGTGGAGAATAAACCAATTTTTCAGTGCATTAACTAATTTTGTATCTTTGCTTTCCTTGTTTAAAAAGGAAAAAAAAAAAAAAGTGTGCTTTCTATGTTACAGAAAGCTATTACAGTTTTACTGTGTGAGCAAACAGATACGTTAAATAACTGCTAAGTAGAGAAGATGAATAATAGCTCTACGGACTTCCACAGTAATCGAAGTGGAAATAAACATTCATTTATAACATTCTGCTTTTACCTATAATCTACCAGTAATAGACTCAAACAAGATTCCATACACAGTAGAAGAAATGGCAGCAAGTATTCATACAACTTCTGACAACAAGATAATTAGTCGACAACAAACATTAAACTAGACCTGCAAAACTTCCCATCAATGTCACGGCTGAGGAGAGTGGGGCAGGGAAGAAAGAGAGGAGAGGAGAAACAAGAGTACCACCCGGCCAAGGAGATTCCTTTTAGGGTAACAGCATAAACTTGATAAATTCACTAGCCAACAAAGAAAGCATTATTTTAAACAATACAGTGTTGCCTACCATGACTTCTAACATGAGAGGACCTGTTCTTAATAAATCCAGGGATTTATAAATCAAAATGCTCATGGACTGAGTGAACCAAGTCACATCACCCTTGTTCAAGGAGCTTGCAATGCAGCTGCACCATCAGTAAGCTTACAGCAGGCAAGCGAGGTGAGAAGACCGCAGCAAGGAAAAATCTTGATCCACACTACACATAACTGGGCCCAGAAAACAAAGCACAGTGGCCATACTTCTTCCAGCCTGACATATTTGCAAGTTGGATTTTTATTATTATTTTTGTTATTATTATTTGTTGTTGTTTGTTTTTTGTTTTTCAAGCAAGACAAGTCAGAGAGTAACACACAGCTGCTCTTTTACTATCACAAGAGTCCATGGTTTTCCTTTCATTTGCACCGCTTGAATGGTATACAGCAGTCTTAATCCAAGTAGTAAGTATTACTGTTTTAACCTCCGTCATTGCTCATGCAACGTGTGCTGCCAGGCCCCAACTTTTTTTTTTTTTTTTTTTTTTTTCCTGTTCTTTAGGCAAGAAAAGTACTTTGAAACAATGGAAACTTGCCTCCCTACCCAGTTAAAAAAAGTAGCTTGCATAAGTAAGGTTTGATCCAGAGTCACTGCAATCATTCCAGCTTATATATACGTGTTTGTTGCTGCTTATTTGGAAAATAAAACTTGTTTGCTATAAATGATAGTGGGCCATAATACTAGCACAGCAGAACCTAAGTACTAAACAGCACTTCATTAGCAAAATTAAAATGACATCTAATCATCTTTTAAGTTTCCTTCTTTAAAAGGCATCAATTAATTTAAACAGCAAATGGATGACAGTGGGAAATCATGTTCTAGCAGAGCTTGCCTTAAGCAGGTGATCCTTCCTCACACACAGGCATCTGAAGACCAACAGGACAGTAATGACTGTTTACGGGATCAGATCATGAAATTCAGACCTAGCTATTCCAGGCTTTACTGCCTTCCTATCTTTGCAAATTTAAAGAAAATCCTGCTCTACAACTCCTAGGGATAAGTTATTCGTTTTCTTGGAAACTGACTCAAGATTTTTAAAATACTGACCAGGTTTCAGCTTTACTGGGGCTAATCCAGTCTAAGTACGCATAGGATTTATACCACTTCCTCCTACGGGTCAGGTGATTTTCAATATTCAGAAGCAGTCAGGTATCTAGGGCTTGATGGAAAACCTTTGGCAAACAAAGGCAGTACACAGCAGCAACCATGACAGCTTTCAAGGAGTTCTAAACCCCACACCTCATATCACTTCTCCTCCACAGAAAAGAAGGGAATTAATAAGTATTTTCATTGCCTCCTTTGCACCAGAGGGAAAAAGGGAATCACCATCTACATTGGAAGTATCAACAGCATCTGAGTTCTGACCTCCCCCAAGAAGACTGCTGAGGTGATGAGGATGTTCTCCCTACAGCTCTCACTACCCCTTGTGCAAAGAGGATGGGCCATCTAGAAGCTGGCCTTACGCCAACTGGGGTACATTTATAAATTTTCACCTCGGAACGTAAGCTAACATCAAGATTTCCAGAACTGGCAGTGCATAAACACCCCAGCACTTACCCAGCCAATGGAAGTGATAGGTAGAGAATGAACATGAGGAAATGCTTAAGCTGCTCTGTAAAAGAGTGATCTATTAAGGGCTTGTATTTCAGACCTTTTGAGAAACACAGGGGGAAGTGATTACTGCTCCTTTAAAGGAACAATGCAAGAAAAAGAAAGGCAATATAAGCCTGGAGGTAGCTGACAGAGAATGCCAGCTGAACTAGAGGAACCTATGGAGGCCCCTAGGACTGCTGGAAAGATGGAAGAAGAGTTACCGTTAGGTAATTAGAGCTTCAACTGAAGAATAAATACTCCACAGGCAATCCACGGGCTCTTCTCACCTCTCACCACTTCTCTCCAGCAGTGACAGCTGCTTGTGAAAGTGAAAGGGAAGGGCTCTCTAATTCAACTCATTAGCTGGTAATCCTCACTGGTGGTGCAACAAGGAGCACAGTACCAGGAGGAGCTGCCAGCCCTTCTGTCACCCCCAGGGGCTCACCTTCAGAACAGAAATGGAGCCAAAGGCCCCAAATACCAGTTTGAAAGAGAAAATACACATCCCACAGCAGCTGAGGCAATATTCAGGTCACTTTTTTCTGCACTTGCCTCCTCCCTCCTCTTCATGCCCCAAAGGGGGAGAGATGGCTGCTGTGTAGCCAGGCTCCTGCTGCAGGAGGTGGCACCTTTCTCCAAAGTGATCCCAGAAACAGGATGAAGGGAATGCTGACAGTCATCTACCGTGAATTCACTACCACGGCTTTTTTTCGTGACAGTAAGCTCAGTTACCAACAGAAAGCATTTTGGTTATCAGTGTCATGATCTGAAAGAGACTGTTTCTCTCCTTTGCCCATCCAAGATGAAACAAAGTACCATGAAGAGATTTCTACCTTCCAGTGGGCCTATTTTAGAAGGAATTTTGAAACAATTGTGACTTTGATTCCCTAAAATAATACTTGAGCGAGCTCTGCTGCACAGTGAGTCACTTAAGCATGGTCCTGAACATTTATGCAGTTTTCTGCAAAGGTATGTTCTGTGCAGTCTCACTCACATCATTTCTCAGCCCCAAGTAGGTTTCACAGAAGGAAAGAGATGACAACATTGTGGATTTCAGTCTGCATTCCTTAGCAAGTAGGAAAGCTGAAAGAAAGGCAACCATACAGCTTATTCTACATTCTGCAGCAGGGGCCACTGGTGTCAGCTACAATTTGCACTGGAATATTATGTACTTGGGTAGTGGTTAACAGAGCTGTGACTTCCAAACTCAGCACTGCACTGGAGACTCTCAGGCTGCTCTGTGCCCAGAACAAGCAGCTGGAGGGAAAGGAAGGAGAAGACTTAGGTTAGTCTGTGGTGGGAGACCACTAAAGCCAGCTCGCTTCCAGCAAAAAAAGATTTAGTTCCTGTTGTGACCTATCTTACACACAAATCTTAGTTACTTTGATGCTTTTTAGATTACTAATAATCTACCTTATTGTCTACTTCTCATACATATTGTTTGGAAAGAGTAAACCATTAAACATACTCCATTTATGCCAGGTGCCTTATCTAAAATTCCTAGATTCAGATTTCTTTTTCCCAAGGATTTTCAACAGACAAAGATGCATGATCAAGTCCAGAGGGACATTAAGAACCAATCATAAAGGCAGAAGGCCAACAGGAAATTTTGAGCATCTTATGTGTACCCACTCATCTCTACACAGTCAACTTTCTTCAAAAATCTGGTCTCCAGTGCTTCGTTTCCAGCTTCCCTGAACAGCTTTCCAGTGTTCCTTAGCTGATACGTAGGCCATGCTACCCTAACTGAAGTAACTGATCAAACCCGTTCACCACACACATCATCTGTATCCTAACTGCTGGCAGACCTTCACGAGTCACGTGAATGCTAACTAATTCTTATTTTAGCTAGCTGTACATGTGTAATACAAAAATCCAGACAAATCAAACTGTTCTGGGATTATTAAAATTAGAGATCCACTTTCATGGTACCGGTGTGTTTACCTACAGGAATACTTACAACTATCATGTTTCAACTCACTCAAATATTTAGACAAATCTTGTTTTATATCAGCAATTTCCCATGATTGGGAGCAACCTGCCCAACCCCTTATTTTTCCTGTGTAATTCAGTAACAATGCCTTTGATTTTGGTGCCCAGTCAGCTACACTGAAGTGGAAGAGAAAACGATTTCCCCATCCCTGTATGGACTTACATTTTTTTTCAGGTTTTCATGCAACACTGGTGTACCATCTCTCTATCATAAAAAACACTGGCAATTATAAAAACATTTTCTGTGTCAAAACTATGTGGAAAAAAGTTACAAAAAATGCCTAGAAAATAAAACACACCCGAAGAGAAAATTCTGCGTTACTGACCATACTCTTGCCAACTCCAGATGGGCAATGATTTTCTGGATGGCCCTAAGCAAAAAACAACAACAACAACAAACAGATGCACCAAGAACCTGCACACATGTACACTTAAACCTGTGCTCTGTGTAAATATGAACTAACATGAGAAATCATTTTCTCTAAAAGCCTAATTATTCAGTAATGGTGCTCACCAAGGGAGGTATCTACAGATGACAGCAGGACTAGGCAAACAGCATGCACTGATGGACACCTTTAATGAAATTTGGTTTGGATTTTTTTTTATGTTCAGTTACTTACATTAAACTGCATAGCACTTGTTATAATTCGGTTCAAAAATTAATTTAATGTAGCAAGCATGAAATGCTTAATATTCCTTTCTAGAAAGTACACAGTTTATTTACCATAATGCATTTAATATTTACGAATGTTACTTTATTTCAATTGCTGCAAAGCCAATGCCTAATTTTTCCCCCAGAATCTGATTCCAGTATAGTATTTCCTAGTACATTGGCAAGGTACATGCAGCAAGTAAAGCGAGCTTTATTTTCAAGATAAAGAATCTTTTCTCTAGTGTCACTGTTATATTTCATCATTAAGTATTCTGCCGTTCTAAATACCTGATATTTTTTTTTGCTTGAAAAAAGGTATTTACTACCTTTTTAGCATGTCATACAATGTTGGAGAACATGGTTGTGATAACTCTTATTTCAAAGTAGATAGCTGTATTTTAAAGAGAGATTAGAAAAGCCACTAGACAATCTATACTTGCAAAATGATTTGGAAAAATGTGTTACTTGTATTTAATACAATATGTTACGTTTTACTGTTTTTACGTGTGTTTACACATAAACCCTATCCTACTACGGAACGATGACTTCAGAACAGAATTCCTGTAGTTTCCATGCATTTATGCACGCCTTTTTAAACTTCAAATTCCCATGATATAGTTTACATGTAGTACAGTACAGACCGTTCAAAACCACAATTCAAACAGCACCAACACTCTTAACTTCTTCAGCTTAGGAAAAATGACTTTCCTAAGCATTTTTCCCAGTAAGTAAATAGATAGAGATTCTTAACCATAGAAGTGCACACATGGAGACGGCTGTTTGCCCTGCCCATGCGCAGCAATGTCCAGCACGGCTCGTGGTCTCCAGGTGCTGTGCTACATCCTGGCAGGCCTCACCTCATACCTGAACTAGAAGCTTCTCTGGGTCTCGCAGGCTCTGATACAAAAAAACAAACGTTAGCTGATGTCCCTGGGCCCACAGAAGTCTCGCATGAACACAGAAAAGCAGGACAGGACGGTTCTGTACTTATCCCTTGCATGCACACAGCTTCCCCCAAGACGCAGCACACCAGCAAAAGCCCAGGCACCACTCCTCACGTGTGCGGCTGCGATACCCGGGTGGTCGGCTGCGGGTACAGCACTGGCTTTCAACTGCTGCCTCTCACCTGCTGATGATGGTCCTTGTGGACCATCCACAAGAATTTTACATACAGGTGGTGTTTCCTTACTTTTAAGAAGTCTTTCACGGATATGTTCGTTAACTATTCTGATAGGCTTGCATATGCCTGCAAATGATCCCTTGTGCTTTCCTTGCCTGTGTGGTCTGAAAAACAACAGACAAATCTGGAGACTTCAGACAAGTTGAGAGCACTGAAAGGGAACTACAGTATACCTGAAGCTCATACGAAAAGCCTCCAAGAGCAACTGCTGGTGCATTCCAGACAATTTTAATACACATTTGTAAATCTAAATGGTTAGAGTTTCTGTTTTGGCTAACTGTACACATTTATATACCAAAGAAGTCCCTGAAGAACAAAACTGTAATGAAGAATATTATCCAGAAACAAAAAGGGTGATACCTTGTTCTTAATTTCCCCTTACCACCTGGCCAGCATTCATAGATTAAAATGAGAAGACAAAGACTAACACAACACAAACTGAAGGACTCACCCCAAAGCCAAAATCCCCTGCCTCATTGCAACTTTGCTTTCTGGTAATCAGACAACAAAATACACATTCTACAAAGCCTGCTTCTGACTTAAAGAAATGTGACTTAAGATTTTTTTTTTTTACTAAACTACTACCCCAGAACATGTCTGAATATGCCACTGGTGTAAGGCAGTGGGTGCATCCCGCTCAGCTAACCCTAAATTTACAATCCAGTGTTGCGCGGCTTGTTGTTAAAAGCTTATAATGACATCCCTATATGGAAGACTACTAGGTTATTAATGCTCCTCAGTAAACACCAAAGGAGACAATTTATTACTATTTGGCACTGAATGTCAATCAATTCAACCAAAAAGAACCTATTTTAAAACATAATAATAAAAAAAATAGTAATATCTAATCTTAATATGCTTCCCGCTTATCCGTAAAGTCTATTTAATAATATGGAGTTAGTCAGGGAGGTGGATTTAAAACAATGTATTTGGAAGTTGAACAGCATTATGAGATCCCAGTGCAGACCAATAATTGTGAAGCAAAATTCAGCTAACAGAGGATGCCCCAGTGCATCTTTTAAATCCGTATGTGGATTAGGTGAGACTTTATAGCAGAAAACATTTCACTTTAGAATACCTTGCTGTAGCAGCTCAGCTAAATGAAAACTGTGCCTGAATAAGGATCAGAGCACGGGGTCCTTTAAGGCTATGGGAACAACCAGGACACAGATGTGGTCTGTTTTGTGGCTGGAGCAGTCAGACGAAGGCAGAGTCATTTCATACCCTACCTCCTACATAAAGTACAAGCACAGGGTACACGGCTGTTTTGTGTGGTAAGAAATGAGCGGGATGAGTCAGTCGCTACCAGTTGGTGAGAAGTCTCTGGATGTGACACCGCAGGTCATAACGTATGGACCAGTCCTCCATATGTTAGTATCATCAAAACTACCTTTGCTATTGTAGCACTACAAGTGCAATATGAAACCATTCTTCCTGATAAAGACCTTGTGAAATTTTAAGTAAAATATAGTTTAAAAGCCTGGAGAAAAAAAATGCCGTTTTCATTACATCCTGACCTTCTGAAAACACAAGTCAGGACTAAAATATCTCTGATCAGTTTAGTGCAAATTGATTTAATCTATATTCTAAGGATGTATTTACTTCTATGCACACTATGGGTTAAAAAAGAAAAAGCAAAAACCAGACTTTTTAGAAGTACCTATTTATATAATAATTTTCTTTTATTGAAACTACCATTCCAATAAACGTTTGGTCTTATCTTTAAGCTTGGACTTTAGTGGTGCTGCTCTTATGTGTGCCTTCTGCCAAAAACATTAAGGATTGATGGATTAAATTTGCAGTTAACGGCAAACAAACACAAAACAGCTTTTCAAACATCGGTATATTGACTTGAGTGGTCTAACAGTGGCTTGAGCTTTGTCTCCATTTAATATGACCTTCGGTTTAGTTTGACCTCTCAGGCAAGAAAGTCTAGACATTGACCTTGATTGAACTGAATGAACATTTTCCCTTTTCTACTCTGTTCTAAGTAATTTTAGGCACAAGATCATTGATCCAGCTTACACCATTACTTACTCTAACAGTAATATTCTGCACAAGAAATATGCTTTATTGCAGAAACCAAAATGACAGTATTCAACGGGAATATGCCAGAACCATGACCATAATATATCACAAGATGATATATGTTGCTGTTTTTCCCAGAAATAAAAATGTTCTTTAAAAAGGCACATAAACTTGACTACAAGCCCCCTCAAATCAATGTTCCTACCGCTATTAATCTGTGTGACCTAACAAGAGCAAGTACCTCCTCTGTTTTCTCAAGCAGCTCTTTGACTTTTAGTGCAAAATAGTGAAAATATAGTTCAACTTAAAGGAAAAACATCACTAGTGATGTTCATGCATTAATTTTTCCCAAGCTATATAAACAGTTGAAATCTTAGTGACATAGAAGCATGATAATTCTACTTTCATTATCCACATTATAAATAAGCACCCAGAGAATTTAAAGATTATTGCTTTCATATGAGCAGCATTAAGTAAGAAGTGTTTTAAAATAAGCAGAATAAAAATTCAAACAGATGATCCAGATCAAAACTTATTTTATTATTATTTGAATAATATGCCAAACATGTGATAACATTTGAAAAAAATACTGCCGTGAGTTCTGTTGCCAGGACAGTAAGAAGCCACAGCTAAAAAAGTTTTTCTCTCAAACTGATTTAAAGCCCAGAACTCCCAGCCGGCTTCCTGCATACATGACCACGTATACCCACGCAAGATACGAATACGTTTATTACTCAGAGACCAGAAAGCTCAAGATAAGGGCCAAGCTAAATTCATCTTTAACCTGGTTAGTGATTTGCCAATACAGAGGAAAATAATGCCCAAATGCATTGTTTGCACACATTTTAAACCTTGCCAATGCAAGAAATACCGTCTACCTTCAGACCGTCAACCCGCTTGTAAAAATCCACTTTCCCTGGCCCTTTACATAAGCCCCTTTGCAAAACACCTACCATCATGAGACACAGCAGAGATTCGCCCTCCTGTCACATCGGGATAAGCCGAATTCTAACGCAAACATCTTGAAGAGAGAATCACCTCTTCCTGCATTCTTCTGAAGTTTGAAGGAAAACTTTCAGACCGCACAACCAAGGTGAACTATGACGCTTGCATGCAGTAACCTCATTAACAGGTGCTACCACTTCTTCGCCAACTCTGCCCGTGACATGCAAGGACTGCGCTTCGGAGCCACACGAGATGCCAGACAGCATGCCACGAAGTGCTTTAGGAGGCTGTTAGATAACTACACATGCTTATTGACAGCTGGTATTCCGTACTGGCTCAGGCAAGCCTTATTTCCTCAGATTGCTGCATTACTGCTACTTCTAGGCTTCACTTCTCGAAAACGCACGCGTTTTGAATTTCCTGGATCTCACACACTATTGCTCCTACACAACTAAACCTGCGATCGCCACAAATCCTTTAATTCCACGCTCCCGCACTTCAGTTCCGCTACTATACCTGCGTGCTCCGCGTCAGCGAGGTTTGGTCCATCTCCGCAAGGACAAAGCAAACATCTCACCCCCAGACACACGCCCGGGCGGCGGGCAGACAATGCCCGGCTCAGCGCCCCGAGCAGGACGGCTCAGCGCGGCACGGGCAGCACCGCGGCAAGGCGAAGCCGCCCGCAGCGGACAGCGGCGCCTTGACACGGGGCCATCCTAACAACAAGTGCTGCGGGGAGGGACGGGGACGGAGCCGCGGCGAGCAGCGGAGTTGGGAGCTCCGCCGGCATCCACGCAGGTGCCTCGCCGGGGTGTCCCCGGGGTGCGGGGTCGGTGCCGGGCTCGGCCGCTCGGCTGCCTGCCGCCGTCCTTCGCTGCCAGCCCGCGGCACTGATGCAAAGCAGCGGTTTGGGTGTTTTTTTTTTTTTAATTCCCTTTCGGAATACAAATGCACGGCGGCTGGAGCAGCGCTGGGAGCTGAGACAGAGCCGTGCGTGCTCCGAGCACGGGTGGAAGGGGGGGAAAAACGGGGGGGGACAGCGCCAGGAGGAGGCGAGCCGCTGCCGGGAGCACCGCGGAGCGCGGCGAGCGCTCGGCGGCGGCCCAGGAGGGCGAGGAAGGAGCCGGGAGCAGCGGCAGCAGCAGCCCCGGCTGCCCCCGGGCAGCGCCGCGGGGAGGGAGCGGGGGAGAGCGAGCGAGAAGCGGGGAACGGAGCATTACCGGCGGCAGGAGGAGCAGCTCGAGAGCCTCGCAGCGTCGCCGGGAGAGAACTTCGCGCCGGTGCGGCGGATTCCTTCACTGCCGAGGGACACCCCCCGCCTGCTCTGCCTTCCCTTCCCTCCTTCCCTCCCCTCCCGTCCCGTCCCTCCCCCGAGGAGCGGCGCAGCGGCAGCAGCCCCAGCCCCAGCCGCCGCCCCCCGGCTCAGCGCGGAGGAGCCGCGGCGGAGGGCGGGAGCGCGGCCCCCGTCAGCCCGTCCGCCCGCCCGCCGCCCCCCTCAGCTCCCCTCAGCCGCCGCCGGCCGCG